>JAOYSI010047850.1:39190-61657 GCA_025775065.1 Hiodon alosoides | reverse complement strand
CTCGTTATGCCCCCCCCCCCCCCCCGGCTAGTTAGTACGCTCTCTGGTCAACTTCCAGAATTGCTTTGCGTTTTTTCCCTTGGGGTTAAGTCGCGCCTCTGCTAAATGGCTGCTGTGTCTCTTGCTGTTCGATATCCAGTCAGGCCAAGTGCCTGCCAGTTTGAAGGCTGAGACTGGGTTTTCCTTGTTTCTAGATAACTGGTGGTCCCTGGTGGATTGCAGCGTGTTCTCCCGCCTGGTTGAGATGTATAAAAGCACCGTGGTGTTTCTCCTGACTGGTGGCAAAGCACTTTTGATCCCTGTGTTTCTTGAGCGCTACATCAATGCAACGCTGAGACTCTTAGAGAAGTTGCACAAGGTCCCGACTGCGTTCTTTGTTGAATTTGTCTGCATGTCTTTTCCAATAAATGGGTGTGCTGTAACCAAGGTGAGGCATTCCAAAGGTAAAACCCTTTGTGTTCCTGCCGTTTCAGGTGAATCTGAAAGCCCAGCAAGTGGAATACAATAGGTTCTACATCCCCGACATCACGACTCTGGTGGACATCCAGGAAGACTACCTCAAGTGGTTTCTGAGTAAAGCTGAGATTGTACGTAAGGCTTCCGCGTGTGGCACAGCCTGTGTGAATTTTACCAGCCTTGTGTGAGGAGGGGCAGTGGCGGGGGAGTCCCTCTCCCTCTACGGCCCCGCGCTGGGCGTGCCCTTCTTTGGCAGCTCAGGCGTTCTAGGAAGAAGCCCTACTTGTTTTAGAACTGGCATTGGCTGTTACCTCTGTCCCGTTTGAAAGGCCTCGCACCTCTGTGCCTCTGTCCAGCGCCTGAAAAAGCTGGCACGGCCCCAAAAAATGTCCGTCTCGTGTCCGTCCGTCTCATGTCAGCCTGTGTGGGACCTAGAACAGACCTCCACTTGGGCAGCCAGATATTCTCAGCAGCACGGTCACCAGTCGTAATCTAATGCAATCTTTTTTCTCTTCCAGAAAATAAGATCCCCACCAGTGCAGGTATAAAACATTCTCTATCAGGTTATCTGTCCATCTATCTATAATGACGTGATCGAAATGCCCTTGAGGAGAAGTCTCTGAGTTTTGCTGACCTTTCGTTTACAGAGCTCTGTGACATTATGTGCCTACCCGTTTGTACTGAACGCACAAGCCAAGACGACCATGTTGCAGACGGACGCTGAGCTGCAGATGCAGGTGCGTTCCCTGTGGGGCTCTTGTCAGGAGGGACGCGTTTGTGTTTGTTTTTTAAAGTCCCGTCTCACGAGCGGCGACCTGGGTCTAGATGGCTGTCAGCGGGGCCAACCTCCACAACGTCTTCATGCTGCTGACACTGGAGCCCCTGCTGGCCCGGAACCCCTTCCTGGTGCTGCACGTCCGCCGGGGGCACCTGGTGAGCGACGCGCTCAGGGAGCTCACCGTCTACTCCGACGTCGACCTCAAGAAGCCGCTGAAGGTCAGACACAGCTCCTTCTCTTAGGGGGAGGAACAAGGGGCCTTTTTCCTCAGGCAAGACAATCTTGGGGTCTCCAGTGTGTGTAGGGGGGAAAGGCCACTCGAGGAGAGAAATTGGCTAGAACTCAAGCTCTAACAGATTAACTTGCATACACAGCCTTGCGTATTCTTACACCTGAAGATAACCCCTCATACCTGACGATAACCCCTCATACCTGACGATAACCTCTCATACCTGACGATAACCTCTCATACCTGAAGATAAACTCACCTAATGATGAACTTGTATGCTCTGATTCCTGCTCAATAACTGACATGTTTACACAGCTAGGGCCTTTTGAGAACTCCGATCTCCTCCTGAATGAAGTGTTTTTCAGTACATTGCCTGCCAAAAGCCCTTCCGTGTAGCTTGTGGCCTGACTGCCCAATGACAGGTCATCTTCGATGGGGAGGAGGCCGTGGACGCCGGGGGGTTGACGAAGGAGTTCTTCCTCCTCCTCCTGAAGGAGCTGATGGACCCGGTGTACGGCATGTTCACCCAGTACTCGGACTCGAACCTGCTGTGGTTTTCTGACAAAGTGAGTCAGTTGTGTTGGTGTTTATGTTTGTCACAGGCAGAGAGAAGGCAGTGGGGCCACACCACACCCTCCTGTATGAGGCTTTACAAGCTGGGTTTTATTAGTGTTTCTTATTACTTGTTTTTCAAAAGCTTATCTGGGACAACGTGGTGTAAGATATACTAAAGTTGTGTTTGTATTGACAGTAGTACTAAGTAAACTAAGGTTTACCTTCCTTTGAAGTAATTTTTAATATGGCTATAAAAATAACTGAATGTGCTTTTCCGCAACAAAAACATTGCTGATGTTAGAAATTATCAGGTCAATATTTGTTTCTCTCCACAGTACCCTATATAGTAAGGCCTTATTTAGATGTGTTTGTTTTGTAGTTTTGCATCTGCTAAGGGACATCAAGGTTGTCATTTTCGAAGGACAAACAGTATTGTGTTGAAAATCAACGGCTTATGTTAAGTAGCTGTTGCATTTTAAGCATTTAGCCCAGAACGGCGTTTTCCAGGAAAAGCATAGTCCATGAGTGACAGTGGGAACATTTAGTACAAAACACTAATCGTGTTTGTAGTGGATTTGTTTGTTAGCTCATAAAATGTCAGTTTTTCTTTCTGGAGTGTGAAACATGAAAGGTGAACGATAAAAGGACTGTATATAAAGGTGACACTGGCAACTTGTTGAGGATAAAATCTAAACCTCATGATCTACAGATTACTGTTAGGGAGAGGTTTTACAATGCTTTAATAAACAGCCTATGTTCCTATGGATTGTTATGATAAAGACGTTTTTTTTTTTACGTTTTATGCTAAGTCATACCCTAGCAGAACTGACTGTGGCATAGCACCACTATCCACTATATGATAGTGTCCATGATTTTGCACTTTCAGCTTGACAATATCCCTCACTGTGCTTTGGACACTGTCCTAGGCTTCAATTATGGTATGATCTCCAAACCCCAAAGCTAAATGGTGCACAATTAAAGTCATACGACTCTGATTAAGGGTGGGATCATTGTTAAACGACTGGATTGGCCACTGGCCGATCCCAGTTGCGAATTCCAGGATGGGAACACCGCTGTAGAACCCTTAAGCTTAACCCGGTAACCCGGTAACCCAGCTGTCCGAATGGCAGCCGCGTAAAACCGCAAACCATTCTAGTCGCTATGGATAAGAGCAGCTAAGTGAGTTGTGGTGATACCGACAATCTGTCGTTCGCTCAGATTTTGACCGTGCCCCGTCTCGCTCTTGCCCCCACGCAGTGCTTTGTGGAGCACAACTGGTTTCACCTCATTGGGATCATCTGTGGCCTGGCCATCTACAACTCCACGGTGGTGGACCTGCACTTCCCCCTGGTCCTGTACAAGAAGCTGCTGGACGTGCCCCCCACGCTGGAGGACCTGAAGGAGCTGTCCCCCACCGAAGGAAGGTGCGACAGACCTTAACTAAGCGGATTAACCAGGAGATCCATGACAAATTACCTCCGATAACCTCAAATGGTCAATCTGATCATCTCTGGCCAGGAATGCTGCTTTCAGTCCAGATCTTATGTAACATGCTTCTGTTGTAACATTAATCTGGCTGTAGACTTTGGGCAGTCAGTGACTAATAGTTTGCAGATGGTCAGGGGAAATGATGCAACATTGAATTGCCAAAATTACCCATAATGTATTAGATGTTACAGCTGCTCTGTGCCGTCGGCAATCTCAGGGTTTTTTTGCATGGAGATATTCGGTACCTTTCTACAGCCTGTTATTGCTGCTTCTGGAGGGGATTCCATTTCTGGGGAAAAACGCAGCAAACAGAATGAAACGGTACACCCTTTCTGTAGACTGGGAGAGAACCTACTTGGATGACCTTCTGGGTCTTTAAAACACTCGTCGGCATGCTCCGGTGTTGCGTTTCCTGCTGTGGTATTCCTGAGGCATTCTCTAGCTGCCAGTGCCGTTGTTTACCGTCCTCGGCTATAATTGGCTGTTCGGTAGCTCGCCTCAGCGGCGGTCTCCATGATCGCTTAACCCTCCGGGCCTTTTGGATCGCAGCAAGTGCGTGATCTCAGTGCCGAGGTTCGGCTGCTGGCCCCTATTGCTGCCGAGCGGCGTTGACCGGTGAATCAGCCCTAAATGGGGATAGGCGATCCGTTCACCCAAACCCCTGAGATATGCCGGCTGGTCCACATAGCACTGACGGGAAGGCTGCATTGCTAATCGGTTATAGCCTTTGTAATGAGGGTTTTGACGGTATACTTGCGGGGAACAATGTTTGACCATGGAGCTGTGAGGCTTGCCTTTGGCCGTGTCTGGTGTGTGTGACCGTAAGTCTCACGGCAAGCTTGTGTCTCCCCTTCCAGAAGTCTCCAGCAGCTTCTCGACTATGACGGGGACGATGTGGAGGAGACCTTCTGTCTCAATTTTGCTGTAAGTCGAAAAAGAGCGTGTAGGGGAGGGTTGTGAAGCAGTCATTATACATGTGGCATTCACGCCTGTGGACAGCGATCACAGGCTGCACCCAAGCCCTGGATTAAGGCTGAAAAGTAAAGGTACTTTTCTACCAAAGTGTGTCAGTGCTACCTTTCACTGACCTTGACATCTGCCTGATGTTAATGGTGACGTGTTGTGTACTACACGGAGAGAGTCCCACACATCCAGTTTTCTTCAGAGGTCACCCGTCCCAATGAATGGCTCTGTGACTGAACTCGGATCTCTCCTGGCAGATCACTAGGGAGTACTATGGCTTGACCGAGGTGAAGGAGCTGGTCCCTGGGGGAGAGGACATCACTGTAAGACAGTCCAACAGGTTTGTTCCCAGTTCCTTGCTCTGCTAGCACACTCCTGCTCCAAGTACTCTTGCAGTTTTCAATCGTTTAAAAATAAAAAGCTTTTTTACATGAATATGCAGTTTTGTTTTAATCTGATCCATTTGAAAAACAAGTCAATGCAGTTCTAATATGATAGAGAAGGACTTTTAGGCGCAGGAAATGTTTGTGCAGGGACGATGTTTGCAGTTATAGGGTTTGTGTAGTACCATAAAGTTTTCATTATGTTCTGCATTCCATGTTGGCTTCATGGACCAAACCCACAGGGCAGCAACCCAAAGAAACTTGATCCTGCCAAAATAGACTGTTTTTTGGAAGCTTTACAAAGCCGCCATTTTGAATGCAGTCTATTGGCTGGGGGAGGAAAAATAGTTTGCTGTTTTCTAAACAAAAGCATTTGTTGAGCAATAAACAACAGCTGAGGCACAGGGTCTGTGGCTCTAATCTCAAGATCACAAGTAGACTTTTAACTTCCAGGTGGATGGAAAGCGGGTTAGCCCCCTGTGGCTACAGCTCATTTCCTGTTTTGATAGGAAAACGCTGTAGTTTGTGCTGGGTTAACACCGGAGTGTTTAGTGGCGTAACCCTTGCCAACATTAAGGGAGTGTTTCCTGTCTAAGCACATTCTCTTCCAAGACTTGGAGGAGAAAGAGGAGAGAACAAAATGTTTGTGTCCATTGGCCTGGCTCTCCCCACCCCGTTTGTTAGGAGTTGGGGCAGGTGGACTGCCATTTTGGAGGCGTGGCAGCCCTCAACGGTGACCCCCTCACCCAGACCTGTTAGCCCTTGGCGTATGCTATGCTAATTCGCCTTGCCGCCTGCAGGAGGGTTGCACGCTTCAGGAAAAAGAACCGGTATGGAGCCTGTCACCCTTGCGTGACCGTGTCTGTTTACCCTTCATCAGATCTCAGGCCTTATGTCATAGTCTAGGGAAACCGGTCAGTATCTGTCTCTTAGGCCTGACATTAACTTTGATATTAACTGTGAAATAGCCTCTTAGCCATTTTCACATGCCAATCAATTTCATTAGCAGTTAAATTGTATGTTATATCAAGAACACATTTTTATTTTAGATGGCCCTGATGTTTATTTCTTCAATAACGGTCCTATTCCTTCAGTCTTTCCAAGGACATTAAAACCAGCCACTGAGTTTGAACAGCGATTCTGCGACATGACTGTTTGCTGCAATACACTAACCATCTGCTATACTGACATGTAGCATGAGTCGGGGGCCGCTTCCTGTGGGCAAACCGCAATTATAAATCTGATCGAGTCACTCGCAGTGACGGTACTGGCGCATGACCAGGCTGTGCCTTGTGTTCCAGGGAAGAGTTTGTGGAGGCCTACCTGAACTACGTGCTGAACGAATCCGTGAAGGAGCTGTACGCCGCCTTCTCCAGTGGCTTCCTGAAGGTGTGCGGAGGGAGGGTGCTGTCCCTGTTCCAGCCATCTGAGCTGATGGCCATGGTGGTGGGCAACAACAACTATAACTGGGAGGAGATGGAGAAGGTGAGAGCCCTTGATGGCCAAAGGTCAAAATCACCACGGCAGTGCTGGCTCATTCTCTAGAACTGGACGTGAATCCATGCTGGGCACTGGCGATGATTCTACCACCATTACCACCGCTATGATTACAAACCATTGTACCAATAGGAATTGTATATGCATTGTAAAAAAAAAGCATATGTAGTGTAGGACTGTTCATGACCCATCCATACGCTCGTTGTAGGACCTGGTGATGAGTGCATGGTTGTTGGAGGAGGGAAAAGGTTAAAATATTCGTGGCTATGTGAGCGTGGTGAGCTTCGGCCCGACCGGTTCATGGCCCCTCCTGTGTGGTGGTGAGGGAGGTGTGGAGGAGCTCTAGCGTGGAGAGGATTTCTCAGAACGGGTTGTTTGTTCTCTCCTCCTCCTCCTCCTCCTCCTCCTCCTCCTCCCTCTCCCTGTCTTACTGAGATGGCTTTCTCACAGTGGCTCGCTAAATCTATAAAGTGTGTCTGGGATCCTCGCTGGGGCTGGGGGCTGGTGAAGCACCCACGGGAAGATGCTGGGAATACTGTGAGAAATGTAAGGGTAGATAATGGGATTTAAACCGTTAATCAACTCCCCGAAGGTTTCGTTACTGAGTCTGGGACAAGAATTCCCCGGAATGCGCCAGCCGTAATGCACAGTAAAAACCATTTCAAGCCTTCTCCAACAAACGATAAAGCCTACCTGATTTTTCTCTTCTTTTTTTTTCCCATACAGAATGCCATCTACAAAGGGGAATATTCAGCATCTCATCCTACAGTGAAAATGTTTTGGGAGGTCTTTCATGAATTTCCACTGGAGAAGAAGAAGCAGTTTTTACGTATGTATTGGTCAATCTGAATAGATAAACATGATGGCTGAAATTTAGGTACAGTTTAAGTTTGACTCATGTCTAGACTGATAATTTGGATAACTAACCATTATTACATTGCACGAACCCAATTTCGAAAGACGCCTTGGATGTTCACATGGAGAAGATGCAAATCAACATTTGTGACCACTGTTCGCTGGTCTTTAATTTTAGGTTCTGCTTACCCTGGCAGAAGTAGCTCTCTGGGCACCTGGAGTAACACGCCTCCCCTCCCTCCCTCCTCCCTCAGTGTTCCTGACAGGCAGTGACCGCATCCCAATCTACGGCATGGGAAGCCTACGCATCGCCATCCAGTCCACGGCGGCTGAGGAGCACTACCTGCCCGTGGCCCACACCTGCTACAACCTGCTGGATATGCCCCGCTACCAGACCAAAGACACGCTCCGCCGGCGCCTGACTCAGGCCGTGGAGCAGTACGAGGGCTTCAGCCTGGTGTGACCCCGCCAACCCCGCCCGCCCCCGCTGCCGCTGCACTTTACCACTAGTGTGGAAGAACGCGCGTTTTTTTTCTGTCAGACTTTAACCGCCGGAGGGGAAAAGGGATTGCAAGGGAAAACCGTGGAGGACTCTGCGCGTCGAGTCTCTTAAGTAAATGGATTTTAACACCTGTCCTATCTGAACTAAGTGTGTTGTTTTAATATGGTTTAAAATGTACCGTTGGATTAGTCGGCGCATTTCTGCGATTGGCTCTTTTTCTTTCCTGTGGATACATGGGCTTCTTGAATCTCGCTCGTTTTTATTCAGTGGCATTATTGCAGCCCTATTCATTCTGTTCATTTTTTTTTAAAGCAAGACCATTGTGGCTCAGACATACTTTAGGGTAGGGTCCAGTTCTGCCCGTTTTTATTTTCACCAGGGGCCTCATTGGTGGATGGAATAATCCCGGACGTCAGTGCTGGCGTGCGCGTTATAATTCTCCGGATTAGACACAGTTAATCTCTCTGACCGGAGAGCACCAGGTGGACATTCCAAAACGTTCATTGTCTTTTCTAACACCTGATTTACTATGTGGTGTACAGATTATTGACTTGTGTCCTCCCTTTAAACGACTTTTGCCTTTGATGATAGTGAGTCAGTGGAAACAGCGTTTTTTTTAGTGAAGGATAGCTCGTGTATGTGGTAAGTGTGCATGCAAGTGTAAAGAGTAAAGTAAAGCTTCGAGCTGAGTCTGCTCAAAAAGCTGGAAATAATTAAATAAATAACCCCCCGCCTCCCAAGGCCAATAACCTTACCTGGTCCGTGAATGTGTGATCGATCGTGGTGATGTTCACATGGCAACCAGTGGCCCAATGATCTCACTGAATGGACCTTCTAGTTTTTTGTTTTTTTTTGCATCAGAAGCATGTTCTGGAGCGTTGGATACATTATTAAGCTTCTGGATAAGTTCCATAAATTATATACTACTTGGTCAAAGGGGATAAAAGATTATGCTGTTCAGCCTACTGATGGATTTTTGGAAGAGCTGCCCACATCTGTGCTGGTTGTTCCTAATAAAGTATTTATAATACCGCATAATCTTTCAAGTCATTCCAGTCTGCACCAGTTGAAGTTAAGTCATTAATTACAAACGGAATAAACTACTGCTAGAGCAAGAGAATAGCGCTTGTTTAATGACACGATTAGCTATAGCATTGTGCCTGTTGTAGTTTGGCCTGTAGATATATTTAAACAGTGCCGTGACTAACTACACAACTGTAAAAATAACGATCCAACTTATTGTTTGTTAGTTTCGATTTTAAAACGTCCTTTGTTTTACCGTTTTACTACCTAAAAGTAATCTGTGTCGTTCGTGTAGTGATGTGTTTGTTCACAGCGAGAGAGAGAGAGAGGTGATGGTTCCACTGCTGTTTGAGTTTGGCACATTACAGTAGCTATTGGTAGTTGCTATGTTTAAAGTTTGTTTGAGCCCTCAAGAGCATTACATAAACCATAATCCAACATGAATATAGTTCATGGCACAGGGACACTGCGGTACTACTTAAATGGTATGTGTTTTCTGTGCCTTCACTAAACTTCAGAAGAATAGTCGATGTACGCAAACAAGGGCTTTTGAATGGCTGGTCATGATTCTAGTACAATTCATATTTACTTTTATACCTTTTGAATGTAATACATTATTTTCTATAATTTACGTATTATTTTCCCATGCAAATAAAACTACGATTCCACTATGTTTTTGATGAATGGGTTTTGTTTTAGGTTGAATATGAAAATGAAATTTGAACTAGATGTGTATAACTCCTTAATAGAAGTCCAACTAGCTGTCAGTATGTCTCAAAAAAACAGGTCAATCAAATCACACTAGAAACAAAGTAAAAATATGTTTGCTTTTATATAATATTTACAAAATACAAATTAAATCATGTACTAAAATGTACACACCCATATTTATTAATCCATCAGTGTTTACATTCAATAAAAGAAGTCACACTGTAATTACCCATTTTGTAAATAAAGTTGAAAAAAAAACAGCACGTGCTCTCTTTGACATGTAAATATAGATCTGAATCCATACGTATGAGGAACAAATAAGCTCTTGAAACCACTTAAATGAAACCAGTACACCAGCGCACCACACTGGGGGGACTTCATGTTCCCTGCCACTCTAAGAAGCACAGACTTGATTATCATTAGCGTACGGTGCAGCGCTGGGGCAGGCCGGGAATAACTCAGAATCAAGGATTGCTGTGTCTCATCCCAAGGCACACACAGCAACAGGCATTGTGTGCACGCGGTCCTTCCAGAGAGCTTGAGCTGTTTTCGAGGACCTGCTTGAGAAGCCACGGAGAGAGAAAGCTAACTGCAGAACTTATTTTACACAGAAAACAACCAATCATATTCACCGAATCACAAATATCTTGGACTCCGATGTAATCTTTATGAAAAATATGCACATATTATGCACAAAACAGCAAGCTATTACATTTTCTTTGGATAGTAAAATATAGAAGGGTTTAACCAAACACGGTCATTTCAGTTGTCTGTACTTCACAAATGTGCGTCGGCACAATGGACTCCTGACTGGGAATTGAACCCAGGTTTACTAAGGAAATCAGTCCAGTGGGGTAATGGCACCACTCACAAAATAAGAGAAAACTCAGGTCTGGAGTGCAATATCGCCACGTGTCACTTTCTCTTACTGTAGACATTTCTGCTACCATCCATGACATACAGTGTTCTAGTCTAGGTAAGCCACATCAAGGCAAGCACAGGAAATGCAGTTTGGCCTAAAAAAAACAGCAGATGGCTTCGTTCAAACGCATAAAGACCACTTGCCTTGCACTCCTTAATCATTACAAATTAATTTGAGTCAACAGTTTAATTAGTTTAACACCTCAGTTCACTGATTAAAGACTTGTATCCACCATACAAAAAGAAATTCAAACGTCGTTATTTGATTCGGCAACTTTTTTATATACCTTAATATTTAAAAAAATGGAGTGTATAAAATAAATGAATGACAACGGTTATAAAATACTGTGAAAATATGAATGATTCCTTCCCAAGAGCTTGGTGAATCCATCTGCAGCACAATAAGCTTTTTTTTTTTTTTTTTTAGATGTCTGAGCATCACGGAAGGGGAAGCCCTTCTCATTCGATGCTTATGGCTGACAATGACACTACCCTCAGAAGCGTGAATCGCTCAGAAGCCCACGGGCTTCTCTTGGGTGGAGTACCAAGCCCACTGCACTGCTTGTCCGGAGCGCTACCATGAGCGTAGCGCCTAGGTTAGTGCCCCTACATTGGCTGAAACACAAAGCCTGGGTGACATGTCCATGTCCCATGTTCCTTGGCTTCAGAAGAAAGCCGCGTGCACGGCCCAGCTCAGGCAGCCAGATGTGGCTCTCACTACGGCACGGGCTTTGTGAAACACCTCCCGGGTTCCCCAGTCCCATTTCTGTCTCGACGTGTTAAACTTCTGGTAATGTTTTACTTCGGTTGTAGACGTCTCCCGTGAAGCTGCCTAGATGAGCTTTGAAGAGCCCCTTTTGCTGATGAGAACCTCCAGGAGCCTGAGCTTGGCTTTGACGTGCTTGTATTCATTGTACTCCTCCGCCAATGGGGAACGGTCCTCTTTCTGCACACTTCTGTGGAGCCGCAAGATAGGCACATGGTCAATCATCAAGGTATGGGGAACACAGTACTTCATACAACCGCATGAAACTCAATTAAACGTTTGAGGTTTGAAGTTCTTTTAAATTAAGCCATTAAATGAAATTCAGTGGCAGTAGGCAGTGCTCGATTAAAGTGGGAAGGCTCTCGCTCTACCTTCCGTTTTGCCGGAAAAACTGGTCCTCAAACTCTCTGAGACTCTTGCGGATTCTCTTCTTCTCTTCTCGGGTCTCCTGCAGCTGCTCCACAAGTTCTGGCCTACAGGAGATATGGGCGCATCTTTAAGCCTTTAACCATTTCTGCATGTGATCGATGACTGACAAGCACAAAAAAAGTCACACACACACACACACACACACACACACACACACGGGTGCATCCTAAAAACTTTAACTCTCATTGTAATTACATATTTCTATAAAAACGAGAGATTTTAAGATAATGTTAATAATCAGGAGCCACACACTGTTTGGACCACTTAACCACTTGGCTGAGTCTACAGATGGAGTGGAGCTGCAGGGTGCTTGAGTTTAGTCCACTACCATCAGGAGCAGCTGCCGACTTACATGGTGGCAGAGTGGAGGTTGGACAGTCTCATGTCCGTGCTGTTCTTGGAGGGGGAGAGCTCGTCGACGGGGGAAACAAAGCCATCCACCTCCTCGTCCAGCTGGTCCAGGAAGCCAAGCATGCTGAACTCCGGCTTTATGCTCATGGTGAACTGGGTCTTGGCGTCGCCGTCGTCTTCGGACCCGTCTTCCTCCTCCTGAGAAAGAGCGGGGCGGAGCCCCAGTCAGTAAAGGCACGGAGCTGGGCGGGGAGGGGCGGGGCGGGGCGGGGCGGGGCGGGGCGGAGCCGAGCCGAGCCAAAATGGAGGAACAGCCCACTCTGAATCACACAACTCTCGGCACGCCCTCACGGCAGATCACTACAAAGAGGACAACCACCGCAATGTGCAGCTCGGACGCACTAGTGCCACTAGCTAAACTATGTATATTTTTTATCTTATTAACATTATGATCAAATAAAATCACATCTAAACAACATCTAATTTGTTAAATCTAAATTATTTTATTAACAAATGAAATGGGAACATATTTAGTGTACATTTAACATTTATCAAGCACCTAATTTCATTGGATTAACTCATTGGATTTTTTGCGTGGATTAACAGCAAGGCTTCAGATTTCACACAAGAGATATGACAAAAGCATGGATGATTCTCCACCACCAAACTTTGGTTTAATCAGGAATCTCCACAGTCAATCGAGATAAGTCAAAGAAGAAGATGCCTACGGCCAAGCAAACTACTGGTTTCAGTGCTACAGACGGGGAGAGGAAGGAGAATCAATAGGCTGTGATCGGGGGGGGGGGGGGGACTAAATTACAGATTAGTCTATGAGCAGCTGCTCTTCACCTTGATGTGGTCGAAGAACAAGGCTGGTTCACCCTCAATAATGGGCTGAAGCAGAGGGCCCCTGCGCTTGCTGGAGGGAGAGCCCTGTGATGATTTTACCAAAGGAGATTACCAAAGACAGTCTGTTCAACGGTGGGGAGGGGATCGGGGAAACTTCAGAGTCGACTAAACAAATTTCTAACAAGACATTTTTTCTGTTGTTTTATTGCTGTGAAAGTGGCTCTTACATCTATCAGTGTCATAATTCACCAATTTAAACAGTAATGCACTGACAAAATGTAAAATCACTAGGCTGCATCTCATTTTGGAGTTAAATTAATATTAGTTTATTAGCATACAGTTACGTGACTATGGGAAAACCTTTAACCGTATTTACTTAAATCCTTTCACTATCACTAATTTTCTGCATGACCGCCGACCCTCGTTGTAACTGCAGCAGCAGGGCCATAAGGGGGAAACCTGCAGAGCTATTTCCCCCTCTGGCTTGTTGCTAAGCGCTCAGGTTACAGTCTTTTCATCCGGGGCTTTGGGGCGACAACACCGCAGCGCTCAGTGGGGAATGGTGTGGCCACCGGGAATTCACCGTCTCTCCTGCTCTTTCACAGAGCAGCGGAGAGCACGAGCAGGGCGACCGCGGGAGTCGTACTTACGATGACAGGAATGGTGGAGGCCCTGCAGAGAATCTGCTTCACCAGTCGGTATCTGTCGTACAGGGGCTTCATGGTCTGCCTCTCGCTCTTCGTCACCTGGCATCGGAGACCCCAGCAAAAGGGCATCTGGTCAGTTAGCAGCTGGTTTAATGCATCCATCCATCATATGTTCAGTCGAATTCCTCCGATCAAACATCGAACTGGCATAATCTTAATAGCCAAAAATAGTTTCTTTGTCTTACATTTTTACTTCAACCCTCTCAGACACTTTACATAAGTACTTATAACCCAAATGATCTGTGTCTGTAAAAAGGACTACGCACGCGCGCACACACACACACACACACACTTTCACAAAATTAAAAATATTTTCTAAATGATTACAGATTGCATGCCTGGTTATGGACATATAAACCCCCGCTACAATATGGGTCATCTCCTAAAACGCCAGATGTTACTGCTGCTCCAGGGTGCAGTGGTTTGGCCAGGGCTGGAGAGGATCCCACACTCACCGGTCTGCCATGGATGCTCTCGTAGTGCAGGAGAGCTTTCTGCAGGGCCACCTTCTCTGCAGAAATCTGTTCCCGTGTCATATCCTTTTAAGAGAGAAGAAAAACTGAACGCCTACACTTAACATCCACCCTGTCACTACCAGCAATTACTAAGTCCTTCAGGCTAATACGGTCACCCAACAGGATTATCGTTTTTAATCTTCCTCCATTTAAAAAAAAATGCCAATAGCTTAAGCCACAAAAACAGAGCCACACTGAAAGCATATTCTGCACTTATATAACTGGACAATAGTATGCTCATTTGTCGGTGACGATGTTGATCTTGATTGTGAGGATGGATGATGATGATGATGATGATGATGATGGCTCTCACCTTGATGTCTTCAGGACGGCCCACCTCCTCCCTCTTCTCCAGGAGCTTCTTCTGGACAGCCTCCAGTGTGTTCTCCACAGGCGGCTTCGGAGCCTTCTCCAGAGGCTTCCTCTCCAGCTGGGAGCCGAAGCTCTTGGGCAGGGTGTTGCTGCGCTGGCGTGTGACTGGTGGCAGGTCCTCCTCAGACTTCATCAGCTTGAGCTCTGTATGAGGCAGGAGACGAGTGTGGACACTAAAGACAAACACTGTTCCCAGAACAGTTTAAACACTGCGATACGTACATCCCACTGGCCACGTGTTGTTCGGTGAGGACAAATCTCTTTACGGTCCTTTGTCTTCATATGCCAAGCAACACCCAGACTTACCTTTCAGGTCTTTACGGAGCTTGGAGAGTTCATTCATCCATCTCAGCACTTCTGGGTTGGCTGCCTTGTCGCTGTGAGAGGGCTGAACAAAATAAAACGGGGTACAACTTAATGCCCCAGACACTTATGAAAGACTTTTTTTTTAATTTTTCATTAATCTTGGATTAAAGGTTGCAATTTTAACAATAAAACCATTTTTTCCTACAGACTGAGCCGATGTGGTATGAGACTTTTACAGAGTCTACTGCTTAATTAGTGAGAGCCCTCAGACTCTCAGAGTTTCTCACCCACCCTGTACTTGCGCTCCTCCTCAAACTTCTCCTCGTACTTGTGGATCTTCCTCTTCAGGCTATGGATCTTCTTGGAGATCTGGGCGGAGGTGAGCTCCTCTCTGTCGTCCTCGCAGGAGCCCAGGGAGGAGCTCCGTCGCCGGCTGTGGAGGAGGCGCACGCACACGGCATCAGAGCCGAGGAACCCTAACCCCTTGGCAGCCGCTCAACCCAAGCGGACGCCCCCCCCCCCGCCGCTGGCCACCCGGAGTTCCCACGGAGCCTCACCTCATGAAGGAGTGAGCGTTGGGCGGAGAGGGGGGCACCTCGGGGTCGTCCAGGTACTGCTGGCTGTGCCCGAAAGCGTAGGAGCGTGGGGACAGCATGGGGTCACTGTCCTCCTCCAGCAGCTGGCGGATCAGCCGTCCTCCGACGTGTGGGGAGATGCGAGCCTCCTCCCGGTCCATGCTCTCCCTCTGCCAGGATGGGTAAGCCGGCACTGGGTCTGCGGCACAGGGACACCGAGGTCAGACTCCCACCGACGGCTCGCGGAGGGGCAGGTGAGCCACTCAGTCTGAACACACTGAAGTGACCAAGGCAAAAACGGGGAACAGACCAAGCAACTGGAGTAAAGCCCTGAAACCTGGCACCGCGGGCACGAAGCTCAGCGGCCAGACAACAAGGGAGTCGCTTCATGCCGACACAGTTGTAAAAACGAGGGGTGGGGGTGTTATATGCGTCCACAAACCCTCCACTAGTTTATATCCTTCTTATTTATAATAGGCTCTGGTCCTGTCTCGTTGGTAAGCAGTAACGAAAGCAACAGCCGATTCCTTTATTCCCCCCATTAGCTCGAGCAACGTTGTCAAACAAGCTGAAGCCGGCGTGCACTTTGGGTGAACACTTGGACAGGAGGGAGACCCAGTACCGGCTGAAGCTGAGCAGGCCCATGTTTTCCAGCGCAGCTCACGTTATCGCTCTGGCAACGCGAGGAGAATGACCGAGGACCGCCTCCTGCACACTATAAATGAGGAGGGGTCCTTTTTCCTCCTCGACAGATAACGCCAGACTCTCCATTCCGCAGTCCATTACTCGAGCTCAAACATTAGCGCTCAGCATGCTATAGGCAGGGCGGGACGGTAGGAAGGTGAATTTGGAGCGTCATCACAGCGTAACGATCTGTAATGACGAGCGGTTGGTTAAGGTGTTGTTTAGATGTGCGGTGCGGAACAAAGACGTGACTTCAGTGTTGCGTCGCCGAGCCAGCCGCAGCTTACAGAACGTCGGGGCGTTTACGGTATTCCTGGCATGTCGGGACTCGCCGGGTAGATCAGCAGGTGGAACGACTTGTCTCGTTGAGGCGGCGGTTGCCGGATGCCAATTGAAACCACAAATGTAATCTCCTTGTAATTCCCAGGCGTTCCCATAACTGTGTTTCTGATACTTGAATTATAAAGCCCCAATAACCAAAATGCCATTTTGTGGGGAAACCTGACGTGCAGGCACACACTCCAACATCCAAGGCCTTAACTGTAACCGCCCAAGTTGTTCATTGCTAAGAGTGTAGCAAGCGCTCAGTTGCATTGCCGTGCAGTGAAAGAGATACAAGCGTGTAGCTTTTTTCCTTTTGGTCGTTTGCTTTATAGGGCATTCAAGGCTGGATCTGCACAATCAATCAGACTTACGGTCATAGTAACACAGCTGGCAAATGCTTTTAAAGTCAAGGAAAGGCACCACAACGAAAGGTGAATCTGGCAGAGGGGGAAAAGAAAATGCAGAGGTGAGAAATGCAGAGGAAAGAGAAAAATATATCAAGATAAATAAACATGGCGAGAATAACTTTACAACACAGCTAATCTGAAGCACAGCGCAAGTCATTGCTGTGGGGCAGAGGGCGAACCTCCTCCCCCTCACCCCCTCCATTTCAACACCCTCATCTGTAGGATGAACATCTTGTCTCGGGAGGACCTCTATTTTAAATTGCCATCTGCTGGGAAAATCTCATCTTGGCCTCTCGGGTCCCCACTTGGCGGCTCAACAACTTTCACAGGAACGGAAAACAAGACCCAGCAACATCCACCCATTCGGCAGCTGCACACCTCCAGTATTTCTACTGCAGCACAACATCCACCCATTCGGCCGCTGCACACCTCCAGTATTTCTACTGCAGCACAACATCCACCCATTCGGCCGCTGCACACCTCCAGTATTTCTACTGCAGCACAACATCCACCCATTTGGCCGCTGCACACCTCCAGTATTTCTACTGCAGCACAACATCCAGTTCATCTCTGACCAAGCTCAGTGCCGTCAAATTGAAACATAAAACAAAGTCATTTCATCAACACAATAACGCCATGCAACAGAAGAGGGGAATAGTAAAAAAAGTGTAAAGGTTTGGAGGGAGGGACACCACCTGGCTGGCCCCTCCCCTTCCCCCAGAAAACACAAGCAGGAGGATGACCCAAATGGTATCTTACTCAAACTGGCAGGCGCACCGGGACAAAGGTGTCCCCTTCTTTAGTACAGAAACTCCCTCTCTGTGATAAAGCACCGTTTACTCCGAAGAACTGATTTACACTAAAGCAACGCCACTACAGTGCTTCGACGCCACAGTGAAAAACACACTAGAAAAGAACAACAACCAAAAAAAAAAAAGAAAAAAAAAAAATCAAACCTCATTATTTTTTTCTCCAGTGGGTTTGTCAAGTTGTTTTGCAAGGTGTCGGGTTACCACAGATATCTGTAAATCAACCACATGGCCTAGCTCAGGCTTTAATGACGTTAAACAGCTTATTTGCCTGCATGGCTCGGCTGCTCGGACATAAGTGTATCGCTGAATTGTGTTACATTCTTCAGATTGGAAGTGCTACCATGGAAATAAATATGAAATATTCTTGTTTCGACACGTCTCAGGTTTCCAAGGCCACATTAAAAAACAGTCCTCCTGCCTGTGCAGGAAAAGGTGCTGAGCATTTGCCAAAGTTCATTCTGGGCAGACCAGAACTACGGTCTCCCGATTCCATACACTGTGTGCCTCGCTGCCTCTCCCCACACCCTATCCATCTCATCCAAACGCACCAAAACAACAAGAAACAGCCTTCTTTGCAAACCTTTCTATCGAAACTTAAGACCACGGTTCTCTGTTCTCTGGCTATTGTTTTGTAGAAAAAAAGGGGGAGAAAATAGATCTAAAAATACGCTTATTTAAAAAAATATTTATTTAATATATTATTTAAATAAAAAATTATTTATTTAAATTTCATTTTCAAATCACTCTACCAGTGTTGAGCTATAAAACATTCTTCATTTCAACCTCCCCGTAAACCACTACTCGATTATCAGCAAACAGTGAAGCTGTGTTGAAGGGTATTAGATGAGAATAAAATTATTACAACATTTAATATTTTACATATAATGCAACTACAAGTTGTAATGGTTAAATTTGATAAATGAAACCATTTGAATTTAAAAAAGTATTATTTCGTTTTAAATGCAACAGCATTCAAATCAACATATTGTCAATATCTTTCTGACTTCAGTGTCTGCAGAGAAACAGAAATGTTTAAAATAGTTAGGGTTATGCAGGCAAGCATATTCTACCATAGATGCAAGCCAATGTTACTGCAGTTAGATAGGGTTGCTGTGTGGTATTTTCCTTAAACGAGCAAGGATCTCACAAAAAGATGAGCTATTCCCATACTTAATCACCTTCCGAAAAAAACCCACACAACATCTGCTCAAAATACAACGAAAGATGGGGTCCTGTCTAAAACCCCAGCCATATGGAAAACATGAATGCATTTATTTATTGTTATAAAACAACAAACTAAAACATTTCCTAGTAAAACAGAAAACCTACAACCTGCACGAGTGGCCATCTCCAGAAATAACTTGAGGTAACTGCAACAGCGCAGCCCCTCCGATTACTGGCAGCAACAGTGCACCAGGCTCGCAGATGCTAACCATAACATTAGTAAAGGAATGGCGAGTTACCTCCCCAGTGGCTGTCCTCGATCAGTGTTGACAAATCCAGTCGGGGGACATCTTCGCACCGGTCCGCATCGGGGCTCCTCTGTGCTTTACCCATATCGCAGCTACTTGAAACCTCCTGGATCTTCATTGTTGATGTCTGCAACGGCCAACAACAACGGCGGCGGCAGTAGCACCCTCCTTAAGTTCGCGCATACAGTGTCTCCGCCTGTGCCTGCCTACCACCGCCAACGCAGGGTGACTCCTCGACGTTAATTGGTAGACGGAGCTGGCCAAAACAACCGCCCATCTGTCCATCGAGGGTCTCCCCCCCTAACTGGAATAGTTACTGCCCCTGACTGCGCGCCACCAGTGTCGTTTCAGTAGCATGCAGGAAGAAAAGAAAAACACGGATTTTGTACAGATTGCGAGCTGACTACGAAGGTGGTTATTTTTTTTTTTTTTTTTTTTTTTTAAACAACCCCCCCCCCCTTTATTACAGCAGCATGCTTTGTACGTGTGGAACCAGACGCAGCCCGCGGCTACACTTTGCCAATGGCCGCGGCTGCAAGAAGGCTACGTGTAAACTGTCACGCAGTCGAAGCATGCTCACTTAGACTACTTTTAAGCTGAACTAGCCTACTGCGATTTTCACCAGTTGTTTAGTCGCTGGGCGTGTTCCGCGGATACCCAAGATTCAGTCCCCAATTCAAGAAAAGGCACTAACAAAATAAATAAAATATTCATTCCTCATGATTTTAAAAAAAATTATACGCACGCAACTACTGAATCGCGAAATAATTTTTCACTACATTTTCATTACATAATTTATATCCACGTGCATCATGACAACAGTGGTTACATCATAATATTACAAATGCAACCAAATCTTCTATATGCATTTGACACATCGATTTAATACCCAATGCATCGTTGTAGCTTGTAGCCGAAAATACAAGTAGGACTTACTGTCATGCGGCTGCAGTTCCTGTATTGCCCCGCTATACTTAAAATAGTTCCTGCGTGAGGAACTCCGCCGTCTTTGAGAAGCTAAATGAACGATGTTAGAAACACGTAAAATACGTCAACACACCTTTAAGTCTATTTACGGGTCTAGAAAGAAAACCAGCGGATTCACATCTGGCATCTACAAAAACGCCACCGGTATTTGCAGACACTTATCCAAGTGAGCGATTTGATTTTTACATTTATACAGGGTTTAGGGTTACAACAGCAACGTATTTGCTAAGAATTCAGTAGCCCAGTGTCTTAATCAATCACCACCAACAACAAAATAACAATTTAGTATTATATAGGTAAAATAATCCGAAGATTATAATACGGTTTTCTAGTCAAAGGCATTCCGTGTTTTTAACATATTTCTGCACCTAGATGCACTTATTGCGCAAGTTATTAATTATAGTACCCAGTCAATTAAATTTAATTGTCACTGTACGCATTATCAAGGACATTAAACGTCCTTAAATCCAAAATCGTGCTAATTTCTAATTGATCCAGGGGTTCATTTTCAAAGTCGTTAGGTAGAACAATAGAAACAACTTAAACTACAAGGTTAGAAATCGCGATTCATCACAGGTCACAGAAACAATGGCACTACTAGCCTAAGGGGAGACGCGTTTACACCGTCAGTCTCGCGTCTTCAAAGTGTTTTGCGTGCGCTCTTTCAGCTACTCAACCCGTTTCGACAGATTTCATGCAATTGAAACGCAAATAACAACAAAATACCTATTCAGGTGCCGTTTACTCAAATATAATCGAATCTTTTTTGATTAAATCCTCATTGATATAATTTAGGTTCCAACTAAACCAATTTAACCTTTACTCCAATCAGTAACATTGGTTTAGTTTATAACATTAACCCCCTGTTAACTGTTAACCCATATCTAGCAAGAGATTAACATTTTAAGCAATGGAGAAGCGGCAATCCTGGCTTTGTGTGACAGGCACCACTGCCACAAAGCACCGGAAAGCACCGGAAAAGGCCATGGGAGGAGAAAGGGATTAGCCAGAAGGCAGGGGACCTGTCATGATGCAATAAAGGAATACAGTCAAGCAACACAAATTCCCAGCAAGTAATCGGCTCAAGAAAGGTTGATCAACTTCCGCCTTAATTACATCACCCATTGAAGTATTGCTTCTATTCAGCTGTATAGATAGATAAAGGGGTGAAAATGATACTAAATAAAATAACGGATGTTTAATGGTTCTACGGAAAAATTAAATGAAAACGACTGCCATGCGGTAGTATAAATTATGAACAGTTGTGATACAGATGCATTTTAAATTCTGGTTGTGTCGAGTGCAATCTCTTCTTGCCCCCTGGGTAAAATTAGGCCACAGAGTCAATGTGTGTGCAGATCCTGCTCTAAAGCTCTCTGGAACGGCATGTTCTCCACATCGAAGATGGGAGCATCAGGTTACATGAGTCCTGATATCATAGACGAATCGCGTGGCCTCATGTTGGAGTTACAGGCATGCACTCAGAAGTTATCAAACATTTATTTATTTTCTCATTCAGTCCTTTATATTGTGAAATAACTAAGCACTCTCCCCTAAAGTGAAATATGTAAACACGAAAGTGGGATTGAGATAACTTTATTTTTGCGTGCTGTCCTTGAGACTTGGCTAATCAAATGGCAAACAGCACGACAGCTTGAAGGTTTAAGCTAACATATTGGCACCTGCTTCTAGTTTTCAGCTCCATGCTAATCATAAGCATAAATAAGTGGAAATAAGTGTTCATAAAACACTTATTTCTACAGAAGGACTCTATGTAGAATTGAACCGCGATGTCGACTGTCTATTTACAGAAGGGCATGTGGGAGCCAGTGGTGAACCTAAATTATTATATTTAACACAGCTGAATGGATATATTTTCATGCTTATATGAAAAAATAAAATGTTGACAGTCTCACTTAAAAACTACGAAATAAAACCCTTTCCCCCCATATTTGAAATATCTGGAGAAAAATAAGCCAAAAATGACACTCACCGTTGGAGACAGGGCTAGGTCCTGTTCTTTCTGATGATACCTTCTGAAACTGGAATGAGATAAAACAGATATGTTTAAGTAAGAAAGGCAGGGCTGGATTTAATCTTGCGAGGGGATACGTGTGTGCTTGAACCAGCGAACCAGGAAAGAATACCGCAGTGAGAGACGCTATTGCAGCTGCTTTTCTCAAGTTTATCAGATAAGATTTCTAACATCAGTGTCACGCTGGGAAAGTTGTGTTTTGTTTGAACAGGTTCAGAGGTCGTGACCTTTTTAAAAGATCGTACAAAGACAGCAGCGCATCCTTGCGATTTACATGTAATTCAGATGCTGTGATGGTTATGACAAAAATGACATACCCTTAAAATGTTAAGACCAAAGCAGTCACTGTATTTGTAGTAACAACTACTTCCACTCCATAATAATTTCCATAATTTCTGCACTTAATATGAGACAGAACCTTTGATGAAGTAGGTGGGGGGGGGGCGCGCCGGCCGGGGGGGGGGGGGGGGGGGGGGGGGGGGGGGGGGGGGGGGGGGGGGGGGGGGGGGGGGGGG
>JAOYSI010047850.1:7134-39180 GCA_025775065.1 Hiodon alosoides | reverse complement strand
AACTAAGTCCACCCCATAATAATTTCCCTAATTTCTGCACATAATTCGAGAACCAACCTTTTATGAAGCAAAACCCCCCCCCCCCCCCCATCTCTACCTTTCCTCATCGATTGATTCCATGGAGGCCATTCCGGTTCTATCGTGGGATCTGGATGTACATAAACAGGTCTAAAAAAAGGAAATCTTAATCATTTTCCACAAAGAGCAGTTATTCCTAACCAGTTATGAAAACAAGCTCTTTAGCACTCGCAAGCATTACATTAAACATGTTGAATTGTGCAGACAATGAACCATTGACCATTCTTTCGATAACTGGAATAAAAAAAAATAATAATTTCAAGGGTCCAGATTGAGGGAGAATGCTTCTACTAATGCCTCCTTATTATTAACACGTTTGTCTGGCTGTCCATCTATGCATGTATGTGAAAACAAAAACAATATTCCAAATCAAAGCCAGTGGAAAAAAAACAATCTAAAACAAAAGCCCCCGCCCACAGTGACACACCCTTTTGGTTGTTTTTGAATTTGACAGTTTGGATGTTTATTTTCGCCCAAAGGCTGATTGGGAATGGCTGATCCAGCACTCTGTAAACCTGTCGCATCAGCACGGCTTCCATCAGCTCACAGCGGCTGTCAATCACCACTCCTCTGTGGGCCCCTGTGATAGCCACGCCTCTGCTATCATATGTGTGCCAGAGCGTCAGGTATCATGCCAAGTCTAATGTAAGGGTAGTATGGGAAATAACCCCAACATAACCCCCTAAATTAGGAAACCGCAGATATATTTTAAGAACACTTGTCACCTAGGAAAAAAGCAACGGCTGCAGAGGAACTTCAAACACTTTACTGAGATTTTGACAGCCACAGAGCTCACGGTCTCAGATCTTTCTATAGTCTCAGATCTTTCACAATGATGAGCTGGACCTCCGCAAGGCAGACTGGAAGGCCCAGAAGGCTTAGCCTACACTGCCTCAGAGGTTGCCACGGTAGCACCTCCACCATGACCCAGAATGTGTCACAGCCAGTGCAGGTATTACCACTCCAACTTCTCGTATCCATAAAACTCAATAGTGGATTCTTTGGCATTGTAACGTAGTTTGTCATTAATGCAACGTAATTTTGTTTATTGCAAAGTCACATGTTACTTTTAAATACATGCCACTGAACATGTAAAGACATTCCAATACAGCAACTACGCAGACTTCTCTCTTGAAATTCTGAAGCTATTATTAGTCAAGGCTCCTGCCAGTCTTCCTGTCTTTGTTTAGTCTCAGCACACAAAGCCAATCTATGAAGACATCATTGTGAGCAATAATTTGATAATGAGACACACCCATTAAACAGATCAGGGATCAAAGTCTAGCGTCTGGGTAGAACAAGGAGCACAAAGGAAACTGATAATAAAGGATGTTTTGACAGAGTTTACGGGAAGAGTCCCTTCGGCGTACCCCATGATATCAATCCCACCGCTTGTGTTAATGCCCTTCTACAACCCATGATCTGACCTCGTGGAAAACCAATACTGTCCATATTTACGGTCAACGTGGCTACGCATTTGCGAAGAGTACGCATGGCAAGGCGCTAAAAAGGAAGAGCCACTCACTAGCAAGGAGTCCTGGTTGTCGCTGAGTTCGGCCAGCGTGGGGCTCAGCTGGGACGGCCGGTGCCTCATGCTCTCCTGGACGTAGCCATGGGCACTGGGCCTCCTCTCCCCATCCACGCCGCTCAATACCACCGACGGGATGTTCTCCTTGTTGACGCCATCCCTAAGGGAGAAAGTTACGTCTCAGGCGATGGAAAGCACTGACAAAAAAAAAAAATGGACTACTTTTCACTGGCATTCACACTGAAAGTAACTACATGAAGCTTGTAAGGAAAAATTAGCTCAACCCCCTCTGACCTGCTCTACTTATACCTCTCCACAGCTGAGTAGATGTTTTGCTTTTGACTAATTCTATTTGCATGTACATATGCTACTGACATTTGCTACTGGCTTCACTTCGTTGCCCCTCAGTTTCTCCTAATCCGTATTTTCAAAGGTCCAGGCTCCGTCCAGTCTCTGTCAACAGGGATTAACAGGGCTCAATGGTGCCCCGTCCTCCCTCACAACAGGATTGCAGCGATGGAAGCAGGAACCTAAGCGGCGCCTGAACTCCTGGTTTCCAAAGGCAGGAAAACCAGACCCTCGGGAAAGGAGCGTACGTGTTTTTGTGTTTTCGCGCCTCATCCTGGTCCCTCTGCTGTCGACGCCGCTGCCTAGCCGTCGTCGCTAGAGAGGACAGGGAGTCCTCTGAACTCTGACCTCCACGCGCGCGCACGTCAAAGAGGTGCTGTTCTACTGCCGACCTGATGGTCCTCTCTAGAACACTGGGGAGAAACAAAGAGGTCAAGCGAAGGCCACAGAGAAAATACAGAACACAGGTTTTGTCCTGTACTTGTTTTGTACACAAGTGGAAGAATGTGCAGGTGGAACTGTGTTTTTTAACTTCAATATAAATCAATATAAAATGAAATGGCAATGATATATCAACATAAATGATTTTAACAAATTCATGAATGCCAAAATGTACAGTTCACTTACTTAGCCGAGTCAGCTTTGCAGTGATCAGAGGTAAAGAGTGAGCTAGAGAGAGAGAGAGAGAGAGAGGGGTGGCCAGGGGACAGGAGACAGAACCAGTTAGATTCAGATGCAGGAGTGACAGTCTGTCTAAATGTCTGACAAACTCCCTGCTGTCCTTCCCCCCAGGAAAGTCCAGGCTATTGTATAGCCTTTCCCCAGGTTACACGCAATAATAAAAAACGACAGAGACACTGTAATTATTATGTTACGAAACACAAGACAGAGTAGTTCAGGGTTTAGCGGATTAATAATGCGGAGGAGATCTGCACGTTGTGTGCCCTCCACAGCCTCCATTTTATGCATTGTCTCATGGTGTTCTTGTGCAAGTTTGCCACTCTGCTTTTTCTGCATTGTGCAATCACCTTGTTGCAATCAGGCCTGGTAAGCGTCCAAATGAATCTTACAGTGGTATTTAATTTATCAATAAATATGTCTCCGCATTGGCATGCATTTGTTATCATTCATGCTCTCTCTCTGAAAAGTGTATTCAATTAAAAGCAAGGGATGGTGATGGATTAACACAGGAATTCGAGACTCGTCCGTCTTGTCATAACAAGATTTCATCAAGCAAAATACAAAGTTTATTTATAGATGATTCCCAATTCCCCTCTCTTTGTACTCCAGACAAATAGGAAAGGTTCTATTCCATCTCACGCTAAAATCACGTAATTATGTGAAGGCTTGCGGAACCCTTATGAAGTGGGCGGAATGCCTGTGTTTGTTGCACTAGGCCCTGTGTTGACAGAACTGGACTATATCACCTTTGGTTCTCCATGCATCTGCTGAACGTTGGCCTATGAAATGCCCAAGCACAAACACACTGGCAGGGCGATGCCTAAGTGGCATGATTGTTCTGTCCCAATTTATAACACCGGTCAGACCGGAGTTTATATATGTGGTAAGGGCAGGGTGAGGAGCATCAAATACTGGATAACGTGGGACAAAGGCGATTATACTTCAGCATACAACCAACAATGAGATTGTAGATCAGAAGCTTTAATGTCAAAAGTGCACCTTTACCTGTGTCATAACAGGGGAGGCCAATGACTTTGTGAACAGGGAGTTGTAGTTCAGGCCATAAAACAATGCCCAGTCATCATTTCGATCTCAGGCAAACCAGGAATCAAAACGATGATGGAAGACTATACTGCAAGGTTGTAATGCTGTTTTTCACCCCTGACAATTTGCTTAGCATGCATTGTTAAACTAAAAGCCGTTCATGACCTAATGCGTCACTACGATTTCATGCCAAAAATGGAGAACTCTCATTCTGTTAGAAGAATAATTAACCCTTCACATCCGGTGTACAGCAGAAGTAACAGTGGCCCTCGCTTGTCATCAGAACTAGGAAAAATTGCTTTTAAACACAATGTTCTTCATAGCGATTAACCATCGATCTTAAAGCTGGACTCCTTAATAACGTTACACCAATTCAAGCCAGTGCTTAATGTCACTTTGAAAGTACCCGTTTAATTAAAGTCTTTTCTCCTTTTTTTTTTGGCTCTCATAGTAATTATGCTTTGAAATTAGCACATGCAGTTTTATCCATGTGCTAGTGACAATTTTTAGTATTGAACTAAATCGTATTTAATTCATTGAAATGGGTTTCTCAGTATAAATAAATAAATTGGACGAATTTCATTGTAAAAAAAAATGTCTGTAAACAACATAAAGAGGTTCATTGATCTTTACTCGGGTGACAACCAAGTAGCTATCGAAAAATTGGCAAGAAGCTGATCTGTAGTGTGGATCACCAGATGGTGGCCAGATCTGGATGGGGATACTAGTGAATTTAACCACCTACCTGTTTGGATAAAGGCCATGACTGAATCTGGAACAAATTCAAGAATGGAGGGGGGATCTGTTGCTTATTGGTTGTTTAACGTCATCTGACGCCAGTGTTTGTTGTTAGAACCAAAGGAAAAGGTCAATTCGAAAATATACTTTGTAGACGTACACGGCTACATTGGGCCGTTAACTGCGCTGGAGTGGGCCCTTGAAACCAAGCGTTACCATCTTGGCAAATAAGTGAGCTATTTGAACAGACGGCGTGTGCTCTGAGCCAGCCGGTCAAGTATCTCTACAGTCTTTCTCCCTTGCCATTTCCTCTGGCATCGGGCCACCAGCGCAGTGTTAAACCCTGCCGGTCACGACTTTCTCCTGATGGGACAGACTTGGGACGAATTGATGACTTTCACTATTGGCTATATTACACTCTTAAGTCGCCCTTACACTCTTATATTACGCCGTTAAGGTCATCTTGGCACTTCCACCGGCCACTGCACAATATTAGCC
Organism: Hiodon alosoides; assembly: GCA_025775065.1. Classification (NCBI taxonomy): domain Eukaryota; kingdom Metazoa; phylum Chordata; class Actinopteri; order Hiodontiformes; family Hiodontidae; genus Hiodon; species Hiodon alosoides. The sequence goes on along the minus strand of JAOYSI010047850.1, from coordinate 34,265 downwards.
TTCCGAGACAGAAGTGTTTACAAATGGTCAGTGGACGTTCCGGCACGGGTGCAATCAGGCTTTCGCCATGGCCAGCGTTTAGCTGCAACTTTATAACTGGCCGATTAAAAATTCTCGCGAAATCACTAACTTGGTTGTTTTAGACAAATTGAAGTGACAAAGGTCACCATAATTTGCACACACTACAAACTCTCATCTGTTTTTTTTTCTTTCTTTTGTACAAAGAGAGTGGAGATGGAGGCTAACCCAAGGCTAACCTAAGCTTTTAACACAAGTGTTTTGACTGCTCGCCTCACAGTCTGGTCAGTGGACTGACTCCCATGTACAGCCACAGGATGTTCCTAAGAAAACACCCAACATTTTAAGGACCCACAGCCAAGGCCACAGGAAATTTTTAAAAAAGTGTTTAGAAATAAAGGTGGAAAATCAAAGTCAACTGAAGCCAAACAATGATGCAGGCACTTTCTCATTTCTCTGGTTTTAAATACACATTTATCAAAATAAAATAAACCTTAAATGCACTGTAAAATATGTATATGCAATCATTTGAAATGAATTCATAATCCACCACTAAGAAGGATTCAGTAAGACCTTAGTGGATGTGATTCGGTAGGGGGAGTTTCAGCCCTTTCCCGAATTACCAGAGATCAGCTCCCACCCCTGCTGGTTTCCAAGTGTGTATGTGACTAACGGAGGGTAAGCAGCAGGCTTAATTAGGGTTACAGTGTAGCAGAAAATACCGGTTAATGAAACAGCCTTTCTTATTTGCAATTGCATCTTATTCTATTATTCCATCATATTTGTGACTATAATTAAAATTGGTCGCTCGTTGCTCATTGTTATTAGGGGTAGCCAGGGGGCTGGCTCATAGAAAGCAGGGGAGATGTAAACAAGCCTGTGATTACGTGCCAGCTCACACGCATGAGGGCAGGAGGGCATCGGCCACACAGGAAGTCAGGCCAGATCGGCCTGCAGGGCCTCTCACTGAGTAGCTATATTCAGTCAGCGACAGGGCTGACACAGTTACGCAGTGGCTTTGCTGGTGCCCTCTCAGGAGATGATTGTCCCTTATCTCCTGCAGAAGTGTCCTAAAGGTTTAGCATGACGTTCATGTCCCAAGGGACTTGTCCCACGGCAACCTCTGACTGAAGGACGTGCCGGTCTTGGATGGTCCTGTGTTCCATCACCATTCCTCGCTTTTTTTTACTGAAGACATCTATCATTGTCAAAAGACAGCAATAGACACATAACGGTCACATGTACACAGACCGTTCCTGCCAAATACATTTAATGCATTCCGACAGCGGAGAACGCATCTGTTTTCCGTTCCCATTAAAGACATCTCTGGTTCATTTAAGAATGGTAAAGATCATGACCAGAAGTCCTGGGCTTACCGCATGTAGAATGGAGATATTGGCCTCTCATCATCTTGAAAGCTGCAATACAAAAGCAACAATCAGGATCACACTTTTTTTCAGTTCTTAAAAAAATATTCCAAAAAAAATTCCTATTGGAAAGTTTGGTGTGCACAACAGTAACCTTTTTTTTTGTTTTAAAGAGAAGAATACTTTCCAATGCAGCAAATGCTGGAGTTCAGCCAAGGGCACATGATGGATTATGCAACAATGAGGAACTTTTACATCTACATTGCTCAACTTTACATATCCCGACACCCACAGTGCAAACACTAAACAATAGAGCTTTCTCATTCAGTCAAATCAATCACCAGGAGTATAATCCACTTTCATTTTTAAATGTATTTTAAAAAATGAGTGGAGAACATGCATTGTTGCGATAGTCGTTTTATTCACTCAAAAGGCCACAGACAGATTCACCCTATGCTTCAAACACCTACACTTCCTGTGCTGTGTTCAGGATTTTGTCATATCGCAAGGGAAAATTTGCAGTGTCTTGCAGGTCTACCCATCTTCAGAAATAAAAGTCCTGGAATATTATACATTGCGGTAATATCAGTTTAAACATGGAGTAGAGACTGCAACAATACCATAGTAAGATTTAAACAGTCGTCTAGGTAGGCTACACATTCCCTAGATCTCCAACTGGCATACCAATATTATTACGTAGCAAGGTGTTACTGTTCAACCTAGCACGTGTATTAAAAGTAATACTCCGAATACAGAAGTCTTTTCTGAACAGCTCCTGAGCGTTTAATACTACGTGCAGCACCTCGCCCCTTGACTCAAGTCCTCACTCTAATTTGTTCTCTCCATTAGCCTCGTGTGCTGTGCTGTAAACGTTCACAACAAAGGAATTAGATCTACTTTCCACAGTACCTAAATTGGGCCAAAGTTCACTCCACTTCAGAGCCGGGGAAGTCACATGACTGGCCTCACTCTGACGGAGGCATTCTGACGTCTCTACATGCTCTAGGCCGAAGATTAAGACATTAGCATTATTTCACAACGTTTGTGAACGCAACGGAATGCACCTTTCACGATAATTTAGGAATTATTCAGTCTCCCTGAAACAAGGTTCTTATGTGGTGTTGTACACTAACAGTCTGGCAAGCGTATTAAAATAATATGCGTGCCTCCTTCATTAACCAAAAAACGGAAATCCTGCTTACCCACTACCTTACTAAGGAAATAAGCGGTTTGCTGAGATTTTTTTATATTATATATAATATATACATATAATATCTATATATTATATATATGTCATGGACGCAATGTCAGGTACTAATAACAATTCGACTGATCATACAAGGGTGATTCATTTGACAAAATGTTAAGCTTGCTTCCTAGCATATGTCCAGATATTTAGTAGAAATATCATCCTCTTAAATTACACCCTGTGCAACTTTCGATAAGTTTTGCTGGCAATATAATCGCCTAATACTTAACCGAGCGTTGATTTCTGACAAATGGTATCGGAAAGACATTCTGCTGCATTGATTACAGAGCATTAGTCCGGGTCAACAGCCCCAAGGGTCGATAAAAACACTGAGCACCATGAGCAGGATTTCGCAGGTTCGGACCCGACTCAAGCAATTCGCCGATTGGGACCGGGAGAGAAAAGTAGCAGCGCTCAATTGGCAGAGCGCCACCCCAGGCTGTTAAGGTGCAAATCGGCAGGGATTCTCTCGGTTCGTTGCTAGCCAGCCTCCCCTGTTGAAAAGGTAAAACATTTTGGCATTTGCGGTAAAGTTTGTGGCTCATTCTGTGTGTGGGGATGCGACAGACAAGATGATTCCACAAAGGTGTGACGCTTAACTAGTTTGTCGTTATGTGCAATTCAGCATTTCAGGTCCTCTACTGGGCAATGAAGGCACAATGCAAAAGTTAATAATGACAAAGCAAAGATTTTGTTCTTCTAGTAAAATCACTTGCATTTTAGACATTATAGGATATACCACATTTCTGGACCTTCGAAGAGACCAGTACGAGATGTGTGGATCCTCAGGCTTTCACATAGGGTCGGGTTTACATGGCAAGACGGAGAGATCTAAACACAACAAAAAAAACACCCAGCTCCCCGCTTTAAAAGCACAATCAAGACTTTTTCGGAGCTTTTTTTGTGTGCACGCGGTGAGCCAAGTGGTGTCCGCCTCAAAAGTGTGCACCGCTGGTCTCCGTGTTATTCATGCACATACAGAGTTCACGAAGAGGTGTCACAGACTAAATGGTATTTTCCACTCAGGCGAGATTCTACACGGATAATCGGCACCTATGCGGTTCTGTTTGCTGGACATCCGCTGGCTGAGCCCTAGGCTAGCCTTGGTCAACAGCAACAGGGCTACTGCCAGCAGCAGAAAACACAATGTGACATGCGGAAAACTCGATGCCGGTTGATGCAAACGGAGCGATGAGAGCGACGTGACCTTGCGGAGGCACTCACTTAGGACGGTTCGCTGCAATTAGCAGTACCTTGCCAACACATGGCCCAGCACATGGAGACGTCATGCCCCGAGTGAGTGGTGCTGGGACCGCACGCAGTTGGAGGGAAGGGTGAGGGGAAGCAGAACGCTTTGAACTGAATCTAACCCCCACCAACCCCAGCATGAGGACAGTGCAGTAAACCAGGATTGAACCCCTGTAACCTGTGCGTTTTTTTACATACTTTAGACAGCCATCTCAATATGAAGACGCGGCTGAAAATGAATAGGAATAATATGGCTTAAGCGTGGTAATTGTATAAGTAAAACACAAAACCATATGTGTGGTGCACATGCCTGGGAAACCGAGAGCAAGCTCACAGTCCAGGGGATTCTGATGCAACCCTCCCACCCCCCTCCCCCAGGTAAATGTCCAGCCATCTACACTGCAACAGTTCAACCACGTTGCTCTTTTTCCCCATCAATCAATCATATCTACCAATTGTAGATGAAAGCCCCACCCCTTTCAGGTGCCAGAATGCTGTCGGGTCCTTCCCCCTGTCAGTAACCCGACACCATCGCCCTGATTACGTGCTTTTGGCTTCAGAATGACTCCAGTTTCAGACTGGTCGAGGCGAGGTGTTGGTGTGGACAGCCGCTTTGACTTAATGAACACGACAGACCAGCTGTCACTGCCACATGTATTTTTAAAGCGTAATTAGATAAAGGCTGGGAAAAGGATACATAAATCTGATTTAAAATATATCCACACTCATTTATGGAACACATTTATGTAATAGGCATATAACATTATCGTAAAATAGTTTCTTAATGCTGATGTATAAAATACCTTTAACTAGACCTACAGTGCAAAAGGCACTAACTTTTTTAACCAGTCTGCTTGTTCTTTTTCTAGTTCTTGACCACATTTACGCAGAGCTTCTAAGTTAATACAAGATGGTCTGTTTTACACATGACAACATGGCTTGTGAAAATTCTAAACTACTTTTCCTTGGGGAGCGCCCGCCCCCCAACCCACCCCCAAGAGGTTGTTTTACAACACCGACGGACAGATTCAGAAAAACCTGCTGCTGGAGACCATCTGAGACACGCGCACAGACGGACAGAGAAAAAAAATGTAGTACTCAAACTGACACGCATAAACTAAATAAAGACATTCCAACAATAACCTTTAAGAAAGAGAAACATAAAACTTATCTACTGCAGTCACCTTAATAATGATACATCATAAAAGTCACAATAGAACAGTAAAACCCCACATACTGATAATAAAAACATCCACAAGTCTTATAATAAAATATCATAAAAAATATGGTCCCACTGGTCGCACGTTCAGCTCTCCAGTCACGTTCCATCTTGTTTAACCAAATCCCTCTCTATCATTTTAGATGGATAATTGGCCTTTGTAAAGGAGGAGAGTTTTTAGAAACAAAGTCTTACACTGGAAAAACTGTGCATTGTACTTTTCACTTGATTCTCTTGAAACGCCAATAAAACTGGCTTAGTATAATGCATTTTCATGTCCCCTGGCTAATGGCAGATGAAGACAGAAACGGGTCTAGGCTGGAGGCAGTAACAGGTGTCAGTTCTGGCTTCTCTGCTCTGATAAGGAAGCACGTTGGCGTTAGCTGACCTACAGCGGCTGGGTATTCACAGGTCCTCAGCACCTCTTGCTTTTGAGACTGTGTTTTGGGAGTCAGCTGCCTGGCGTCCGACACAGATTCCACAATAACAGCAAGGTGGCGGTGGACACGCCGGGGTTACATGCCCATCAGCACAGGAGTAGTAAACTGTAACCTCTCGTTGCCTTTTCATTAAAGAAATTCCCTCACCACTCTGGTCTGCATCGACAAGCTTCATTTCAAGGAGGTTCGCTAACCTGGCTGAGGCCTCCGTGCTTCTGACAGTGATGACATCGTCGCTGGAAAGGACCGCCTCCTCGGCTCTGACCTTACCGGGGGCCAGGGTGCGGACCTGGGGGAGCCCCGCTGACTGGGCAGGCTGAGGCACGGTTTGGGCCGCCCCCTCGCTCCTCATCTTCTTCACCTGGAGGAGGAGAGGAGACATGACAATACCCGTGATTTGGAGGCTCTGCAGAAAGGGAACACCCAGCAGGCATCCCACCGGGACAAGGAAATGGCCTAGCTTTCAGCCGAGCACAACATACTCATAAAACACTCAGATACTCAACGCTGTATTGGTGGAGGTGTAACCCCCTTCCCACACACATAAACTAACAGAGTTGAACCCGGGATGTTGCCTACCTTCCTTAAAATGGGCTGCAACTTCCGTGAACGGCGGTCTGCCGAATAGGTAAAAAAACGAAGTTTGATAATAACCATATCAAATCTGTTCCTCTTCACCGTCTTTTCACTGACGTCCATATCTCGCCATATAAAGATCCAGCGCTTAAATATGAAATGACTACAGCAAAGCCCCCTGCTCAGTGCTCATTAAAAAAAAAAATTATAAAACAACAAAATTGTAGGTGCGAGGAATGTTTTTCACAAGAGCCATTCTTAAGGGGGGCTAGATGGATAACAAGAACGATTCAATTTGTGAAAACGTCTGCAAAAATTTGCTGACGGCCAACTGCACACTAGGATTGCTGCTCCAACACAGTGCCCGAGTCCTGAAAACGACCAAATACAAACCCTAAGCCACGGGAGGCGGGAGTCAGTCCTGTTGCCCGAGCGACATACGATGCAAGAGAGTGCAGTGTTTCAGAGGGAGACGGAGCACTCCGTCTGGGCTGTAATCATTTAAACCCCCCGCCCTTTAAAGATTTCCGCAAAAGTTTCAGCGGGGCATGGAAATTAGTGTCGATAATGGTTTTAACATCGGTCCTATAAAGGCTCTCCTATCTGGGGGCACTGATTAGGCGCTTGAATGCATTTTTTGGGTGAAAAAAACGCTTCACTAAACTAAATGTACTAAAACAGTAAGAGAATTTAATGACAATCTGGGCCTGTTCCTGCAAACGAGGACAGTGGAGAAATCAGTGCGCACCCCCATCTGGACCGTTTCTATTTTTATTTTTTAATTACATTTTTATTTTTACATTTAAAAATACACATTTATTTATTTATTTATTTATTTATTAAATATAAAAATGTTGTTAGCATAAGATCATCAAAAGTAGAGAAAAATCCTAACTGCTACTAAAGTGCAGAAAATATTATAAATTTAATTCAGAAAACTATAAACATATTACATTATCTCAGTGACTGACGGAGATTACTACAGACTTAGACTGTAACTAAGAAGGCAGGACCGTCTAAAGATCATTTATGTGAGCCCTTTTTAAAAGGAAACCTCCTTTTCACTATGTGATGTACCAGGTGAAGGACGTTAATTAACAAAACATTTTCTAATCATAAAAATCTTACCAGTAAAAGCAGCTATGGCTCCAAATCTTTCTTAAGGATTTAATGGAACACAACCGAAATTAAGTACCCGTTATCTCACCACACTGTTTATTCTGCTTACTTTAGACCAAGAGGGCACATTTAATGACAAAATCCTAATCTAGTTTATTCTGTTCCTATGGCAACAGTGTGTTTGCTCACATCATCTAATTCTAATATAAACCCACAAAACATACAGTGTATTTTAAAGAGTTTCGCCAGATTCAATCGAGGTAGCACAAAAACTGCCCATGTTTTTCAAATGACTTCGAAGCTATACGGATTCCTATTTGTGCCGAGTGGCAATCCAAAAGAACCCCACGGCTGACCCGAAAGGCACCCTCTGTTCCTCCAGCGTTCAGGTATGAAGATTCATCCCAGATAAACGAGACGATTTTTGCACCTGATTTTACTAGGCAGCTGCAGAACGGTTGTTTACGTGTGGCTCACTGGCTCACCTGAGCATCCAGCAGAACAGCTTTGTCCCGCAACATAGCGGTCGCGCTCGCACGGTCGTGCGCTGCAGACGGGCGGCTATCAGCCATGCAGTCAGGTGACTTAGGCAGACTCCTCTTCTTCCTCTCACAACACAAGCCAGCTGGAAAAACCAAACTACCCCTAATCTTATCTCTGTTAAGTTACATATTCAGATGCGACCTTCATCGCACACCTTCATTGAACCCTGATACCCTCATGCTAATGTACGTATCCCTCTCCCTAGAGACAACAAACCAGGTAACGCTATCAAATAGAGATGAACTTCGTTTTAATATGCAACTCTTTTTTTTAAAGATTATAAAAGCGTCAAGTGAAATATTTTGATGACAATTGCCATCGCTCCACAGGCGTAGCACTCCGTAGCACTTCAGTAAAAAGAAACATTAACCCAACATAAATGCAATAAAAAGGATTTTGAATAACTGAAATGAAGTGACAAAAATTTGTTTTTTCACTGGCACATATTAAAAGTAGGTATGTGTGACGTGAAAACATGCAAAGAAAAACAAATGGAGGGTTTTACCAAGAAGAGGCAACAGTACAGTCCCGTCCATTAAAGTTTATAATACAAAAAAAGCTATGTTCCGCTCAGTCACAGGGATTTGATTGTTTTAATGCAGGAGTAGATATCCCCCTTAAAGGATTGGCCTGTAGTTTGTATGCTTCATCGTGTATGTTTTGATATTGCAAATATGAGGTCCATAATAATTTGTGCAAACACTTGACACTATTACCTTCTTTTTCCTTGGGGTAGACGTCTGATTTTCGCCACTCAATTCTGGAGATGGGTCCGCATTGTCGGGTAGACGACTGCAGGGAGCCTGCAGAAGTTTACGGCGTGAAGTTAACACCAGAGTGATTATGGAAAAAAATTCTGTGTCTAATTTTTTATTTTATTTCCAGTTCTTTACAAAATGCTCACCGTAACGGTCCAGCTATGTGCTGGGATTTCAAAAGTTGCAAAGCAAGGCTTTTCTAAACTCGAAAAATTGTAAAAATGACACAAGGCTAAGATGTTAAAAAGGCGATGTACATCAGTGATCAGCAGCGATGGAGGATGTCATGCTTTTCGAACAACTTTACTTTTCACTGAAACCCTAAAGGTATCTCGATTTGTGCGCGACATAAGGCGTTACAGTAAACCATGTTGACATAGGTCAACACAAAACACATTCCTCTGCTCACATTATCTACAGCGTCGATTCCTATGCAGGAGGAAAATACTTTTACAGCACAACTCTAAAAGAACCACCTCCTGAGACAGAATCTCTATCTCCCTGCATTACATTTCGATTAGGGTGCGTGCGATCCATAAAGACCAAAAACAGCTAAATCAAGGTGGGTTGGGGTTAGGAGTGCACGACGAAACCAAAGGTAATGGCAACACACTTGAGCCAGCAGTTTTTAATGCCCTTTATCGGATCCGTCCAGGTCACATGAATGACTATAACGGAAAGTAATAACAGTAATAAAAGGAAACAAATCAGAGCTGACCTTGATGAACCCCAGATTGAGAAAACAAAAGAAAACCATAATAGGAGATAAAGGAGCAAAAATGCTACTCAGGATCACATGACCCAACACACAAACATCAACCACCCACAGACACTGCTCACGTGCACCAGAAAACAAGGTCAGATTGCCCTGGGTTTTTTTGGGCTGGTCAAACCAGACAAAAGTGAGGAACAGAGAGATTCTTAAGAATAATTTCTGTTTGGGAGAATGAGGGCATCCTTACCATGGGCTAAATAAAACGAGAGCCATGTATAAAAATTTAAATCAGTGCAAGACAGGAAAACGGGTGGCAAATGATAGAGTTATGTATATCATATAAGAGATATTTTATTTTATAGCATGGATACTAGCAGCTCAAAATGACCTTTACTCTTTAAGACTTGGGAAGGGTCCAGCTCTTGACCGTGACCGTACCTTTGTCTGAGAGGTATCACTTTAAAAGGCTTGGCCTGTCCTCTACCCAGGCCTTTTGAGACTTTTCTCCAATTTAACAGAGCACTTCTGATTACCTTCTTTTCCCTCTGAGTAGACACAAGGTTCTCTCTGGGCGATCTCTTTGAAGGATCTGCATAGTCAGGTGGATGGCTGCAGGTGGCCTGTAGAAGTCCAAAGGGCGTGTCAGCATTGATCCCTGCCACTACATGCCATTACCACGAGTGTTGGTAGAAAATACTCATATGTCCTTGTTTTTGTTTTTTTACGCCAGTAACACCAGCCATCCAGAGCGATTATAGAATAGATTTCTTTGGCGGATGGCTTTCAGTTTAAAGTGGACACAACAAACAGAAATAGTAGCCTCCACACATTTTTCCAGTCGTTTACAAAGTGCTTGCCGTAATGGTACAAGCCATTAGGCTGAATTTTGCTATGCCCGGCCCTTCTAAACTCTACCCCTCGTCGTAGGTCAACCCGAAAGCAGTACACGTGAACATAAGGGTAACAACCCGCAGGCTCCCATGACGGGCGTTTACATAAACAGTGTTCTACAGCGAACAGCATGCATAGTCACCTGTTTCTTCCTGGGAGCTGGAGTCGACACTCCTGACCCTGACTTACAGGGTGACCTCTCCACCTCGGGCTTCTTCGCGCTGGCCTCCTGAAATAGTGATGGTTTTTACAGCCTTAGGGGGACTCAATGGCCTCTGGATTTCTCGCAGACGGTGATTTCAGTGATTTCGCTGGAAGAGTGCTCAAGGGGCCATGGCCTCCATTTCTTTGCTCCTCCAGTCAAATCAACTGTGGTTAACCTAATCAAACAGGGTGATGCTGGATCCTGGAATATTAAGGCTACTTCAAATAAGAATCCCGGAGCAATCCTCCACTGCATGGCCATGTGATACATATTTGTTTGTATATTTGTTATGAAGGGCTTATAACACAATTTCTTAATGAATGCGCCGGGGAGTGGCACAGAAAGCACAACACTGAAGGTGAACTGAGGCTGCCTCCCCCTCTTAAAACAAGCAGCGCATACTGATCTTTAAAAAGGCATTCCTAGAGAAGCTTGGTTCAAACTTTGGAGGTCAGACCCCGGCTCCCTGCGTAAGGGGATCTCTCCCAACTGTCTGTGGGGTTTCCCAAAACATCAGCAGCTCAGTGGTTGCCACACAAGGTTTGAGGACGGGGGGGTCTTGTGAATTTGAACATTTTAACTGGGATTTTGGGATGTCCTTATACCTATCTAAACAAAAGCAGCCTATGGAATTTAAACTTAAGTTTAAATTTAAATTTAAATTTAAGCCTTTTTGTAGGCAACTAAATTAATCAGTAAACAAAGATTTACAAAGAGCCCTATTTAGGTGAATTAACTGTATGAGGACATAAAAAGAAAACATTTGGGTGTCTTGAGTAGATTTGATAAACAGGTTCTTTAACAAACAACTCATAAATCGGAAGTTTGCTTTTAATGAGACCTTACAAACTGTTCATGAAATGCTGACTTGTATTGAGGGATGAAGAAATGAAGGTAGGGAGGAGTTTGTCTTGATGGAAGGAGATGTAGCAATTCAGCACATGGCAACTGATTAAAGGCGGGGGCGGAGTCTGTCGGGGATACTCAAGTGGCCCTTTGACCCAGTGTGACCAAGTTACAGCTGCTCTGTCAATCAAAATGCAAGCATGCAACTACTGCTAAACAGCATCTAAAAATGCCAGCTCTGGGTGTGAACAATCCGTCACGTCATGAAACATACCTGCCAAGCAACGGAGCAAACTAGTCGTGCCCATTGTCACTATTTAACTAATAATAACCATAATCACATTTACAACGATAGTCATACTTTTATCACAATAATGACACAACACTCACTTTAACAGTAATGACTTCAGAAAGCTCGTCCTCTGGGTCTTCATGGTCGCCATTACTCTCAAATATGTCACAGTAGTTTTGTATCAGCTTAGCCATTATCTTATTACAGACGTTCTGCTCCAGCATTCCGTCAAACCCCAGAGAGACGCTGGAACAGCAGAAACAAGACAGCATCATTTTAAATGGCACCATGGGGAGATAAAATTCAACATTATTGCTTCATTTCTGATCACCCACCCCACTAAAACAGTCTAATTGGAAAACTTCAATATATTAAAGATACACCAGTGAGTTGTTTATGCGTCACCTTACCCAGACAAATGAAGTGCATCTGAATGCACGTTGCGTGTTCATTAATGACCAGAAGTGGTTTTAATGCTTTGTCATTTATTCTAATCACTCAGATACCCATTTACCCCACCACACGTTTTGCCAAAAAAAAAAAAAAAAAAACCACAAGACCATTTGGTCGACAGGACCAATTAAGTGATTGACTGGAACCCACTCCCCTTCGTGGGCCAGCCAGACATTGTGGCAACACTGATGCTCGACTCCACTCACAGTGTAGCAGCCCCACCTATTGGGTAGTCCTTTTATGTCAGGTGAAAGCAAGGTCAGGAAAACAACTGGAACTTTTACCCAAAATCTAACATCTCAAAACAGCAAATATTCCTAGGTGATGCATCCTGGGTAAAACCCATTTGGCTTTAAGTAACCTGAACGGTAATACGTACAAGTGTCATGGCGATGTGTTACAGTAGCAGTGCGCGCGCACACACACACACACACACACACACACACACACACACACACACACACACAGACACGTACACACACTGTTTGAGACGGCTAATCCAAATATTTGACAATATTCTATTAACCCTGTCTCGTGGGAGATTAGCACAGCCCTTTTCAAAGCCACATGCACACACGCTCGGGGACTGGCTGTAACGCCGTGCCGCAGCTCCCCAAGCACGGCGCGAGCGTTCAGTACAGACAGAGAGCGGCCTTGGTGCTCACTGGAAGACGTTGGGCCCGAAGACGGTGGCCAGGTTGAGCGCAGTCATGCGGTTGTCCTTCTGGTGCTTCTCCACCTGGGTGAGGAAGTGGCACAGGTACTTCAGCAGGCTGTAATGGACGTCAGGGAGCTGCTGGAGGAGGCCTCTCAGATCTCGGATGAACTGATCGTCACGGCTGACTGCGGAGGAAAAGGACAGTTAAGGCCGCATGCTCTTACACCCAGTGTAAACCATCTTTAACACAGTGGAGTGGGATGGCGATGTGATCCGATGAGTCAAAAAAATTATCATTTTCTGAGGAAAAACTGGAGCAATTTCTCAGACTTAAATACAAATATGCTTTTCCATGAAAGAGGAAATATGCTTTTCCTTGAAACCAAGCGGTTTCGTAATTCTGATACTGGAGTATGTCTGAATGTAATTTGATTTAGTCTGCATCACAGAGCATGAGACAAAATTGAACATACATTCCACCTCCCGTTTTCAAATTTTAGCAGAATTTAAGCCTCCCCATTCAGCACCGACACCTGGTTGATCAGACCCATTAATCGCAGGCTGACTTGCCCACAGATGGCGTTACGCAGGTGTCATAACTGGGTCAGATGTGGATAATGAAAGAGGCCAGAACGGCGGGGTGGGCGGGTCTCAGAGACTGCATCAGGAGATGGAACAGTAACGCGACATTAGGTGCCCTGGCTCAACTGTAATAACAACACGCACATGCACATGCAAATGCAAATGCACACGCACACGCACACGCAGCAACAACAGTGGTTCCCAGTCCTAGTCCCTGAGCTTTTCATTTCACCCAAGTAATTAAGCATAACTATTGGCCTAATTTAGCGTTTCCATCCAGTAGTGAAGATAAAAGCTATTTAAAGTGAGATGGAAACCCTCCAGGTCATTGGTATTCAAAGTAAACAGCAGGGGGAATTTTCAGAGGTTCAGAGGAAAGAAAAAAAAAAAATTTGAGGAAAGATGGAAATTTTAAAATGCCAAATATAGGTACAATACTCCATAGCAGGATCAAATGCACACCTCTGGATAAGCAGTTTTGAGTTTCTGTTCTTTCACTTCCACTACTTCAATGCACTTCTGCGTCGAGCTAAACAACTTCTGCATGTCCAAATATAAGCACTACCGCAATAAGGTGTGCATCCTACAACAAGAAATAGACATGGAGACGTAACATTTAACACAGCGTTATCATCTCACATATCACTGAAATCAGACTTTAGATTGACAGCTGATTACTCAGCAGGGACCCGTCACGTGAACCGTTGCCACGTGCACGGCCCACAAACAAATACCTGATACGCTGCCACGAAACTCGTCTCCGCAAACGAGCCTTATATGTGCACTTCCTAGTAAGGGACGAAGCCAGACGTGGCTGCTTTGGGCAACGCATCCTCGTTAAAAAATTCATTAACAGTGAGGTAAGACTGAACTTGTGGCCGTTTTGCCATCCATCGGTCTGAAGTCAGAAGAAGTCTCCCCGCCGTTAACTAAATCAGATGGAATCTCTGCCGCCTCACGTCTGTTCCAAAGTAAGGATCTCAGGTTCCCGCCTAATGTCCAATGAAAATCCCCGGATATGAAGGCTGCATAAGCCAGGCTTCACTGGCTCAATGTGCTCTGGGGTACGACTTGAGGTCTTGAGCATGGCACGTAACAAAGGAGCAAAACGATTTTGCAGTATACCTGGTTACATTGTTGTGCCCCATCTGTGTCAATTCCAAACTTTTAAATTTGTAATCGCTAATTCTTTTTCTCCCCAAATTGGAACTGGCAATTCTGCTACTGCATCTGGGCTTGTCGCCACGACTCCCACCGCCACACGTGGGGAGGGTGAGGAAGTACGACTAGCCTCCTCCAGTCCTAGGCGCCTTCGAGCCACCCGTCTCTTTTCCAAACTGCCGGCTACACACATCGCGCAAGAGGTTCAGGTCCCTCTCCACAGTACCGCCACCCAGCAGGGGCCCGGGAAGCTGGTAGAAGATGCTCGTTAGATGCTCGTTAGATGCTAAGCGTGTTTACGGGCTGAGCCACTTGGGAAGCTGAGGATTCAAGTTTTACCTTTGATTCAATTTCCTAACCAAGTTACAGAGCCTGCTTTGGCCAAAAGAGCTTTGGCCTGCTTGGGCCAAACAGAAACCCTTGACCTAAATTTTAAAATGACCAGCCCATGACGGGACTGCTTGCGATGCATACTTTTAATGGATCACTGGGGAGTGGATCTGGATCAAAGGGCTGATATACATTTTTAAGTTGACGATTCAGTATAAGCATACAAAATGGCAGTTTGGAGACAGCAGAAGTGCAATTTGCCAATTAAAATCACGAATGAAGAATGCCTTCAAAACTCCAATTACTCCAAGCTCTGCTAAAAATCAATCACATATATGGAATCAAATAATGTCACAGTCTGACTACAGTCAAGGAAGGAAACGGTTGCAGTGTAAACCACAGCCCAGTCCCGTTGAGCCCGGTTTCCCCTCACCCCGGTGCTGCTTAAGGAGGGCCGGCTGGAGGCTGTTGGGGATCAGCCCCTCGGGCAGGTCTCTCAGGAACTGCTTCAGCAGGCTGGCCACCGTGCACACGTCCCCCTCCTGGAGCAGGTCCACCTCCTCGCCGTTCTCCAACCGCTGCCGGAGGGTGTCCACCGCCCGCACGTTCCCGTTGACCCGGAACAGGCCCTCCTGCTGGAGTGCTGAGGTGAGAGACCAAAAAAAAAAAAAGGATTAATTATTAGTTTTCTTTAACCACCATGCACATTTATTACTTGTAATATCATTTATTTTGATTGTTGTTTTTTCCAAAGGAAGATACTGCCATCTAGTGGGGAAGATATGCAACTGTTCCAAAAGGCCGGTGGCACATCCAATAAATAAAAACTTATCAGAATTTAATCTTCTCTTATATTCTCTGAATGATACCGGATGTAAAAGTTTTATGTTTTAAAGAAAAGAACATAAATGACTGTGCAGCTAGTAAGTCTGGTCACAGGGCAGATGATTTCATTAATAAAAATTTTGGATGACATTTTTATATAGCAGCCGATGCCAGCTAGCGTGTCATGGGTAACATATTCCAATATGCCGTAACTGAGGAGCTATGGGCTTGTTGTGGCAGAGGGTAACCCTGAGCAAACCGGCAAGGGTATTCATTTCAAAGACAGGTTGACAACAGGATTTTTAATAAGCAGCCGGAAGCACCAGCCTAGCAATGTTTACTCTTTTTTTTTTTATTGGCCCAATCCTCTATAGCTCAGCACTGCAAGCAACCAAGTGTGACAAATATGTATAAAAACATAAAAAGAACTGTGACAGCAACCAAAATCATAAACCAAGGTGTAACTAAGAAGAGTCTAGGGTATTAGAAATGAGAGCTGTGTTTGCGCCGTACCGTGCTCCTTCAGGAACTCCACCATGCTGCGGACGACCAGCGGCACCCCGTCCCCCACGTAGCCCAGGTCCTTCAGCTCCAGCAGGGACACGCCGAACATCTTCCTCCCTCCGATCGCCCGCTGCTTCAGCAGGGGCAGCTGCGCCATCCTCTTCATGTCCTGCTTGATCTGGATGGCAGCCCTGTTGTGCTTTAGGAAGCGCAAGAGAGGGGCGCAGTCAGCCTCTCCCACCACCGCCGGCTGCATGGCGGGCGAGCTGAACCGCTCGGCCCGCTCAAAACCAGGGGCCCCCCTCAGCACCGCATCTGAACTCTCACTGAAACTTTTTTTTTTTTTACAGTGGTGCGGTGAGCAGAGGACGGCGAGATACGGGAGGAGCCTGTCCTGTGTACCTGTAACTAAGGCAGGCTGTGGTTACCTTGTGCTGGTAACCAGGGGTGTGGCCTAATAACAACCAGGAAAAGCACACAATCTCCACGCCAGGCTATCATTAGATAGGGACACGAGAGACGCTTAATCTAAGGAACACACTATTCAGATTCTATTCAGCACCTCCAGTTCTCACAGGACACACAAACACACATACACTTTTACAGTACTTTGTGACGCAGCCTTTGGCCTTTGTCACCTGTGTAACAGAAGGGGTTCATTGGCATTCTATGATTAACAAAGCATGAACACAGGTTAAAAAAAAAAAAACCCCAGTTTACTTTACTTCCACAGCACGCGCCTCGACGCTGTACATGAGCTGCTATTGTTTCTGACAGCTGACTCCCATTCCCTGCCCTTCTCATGCTGTGCTTAAGTGGCGCCGAGATAATGCCAGCGATTAGCAGGCCTGTTTTGTGTGGCACTCCATGCCAGATGACTGTGAAGCAGCTTATCGTTGACGCTGTAAAATGAGATCTGAGGTTTCAAAAGGTGGATTCACGCGGCCTCGTGGACACGCATTTCAAAGGAGAACTTCAAAAGAGAAAGAAAAAACCACAACAGCACACCCAAACCAGCCCTTTCTCTGTCTACACCTAGGCCACACACACACACACACACACACACACACACACACACACACACACACACACAAAGAATAAGGCTAAGAGTTAACATTTCATAACAACCATGGCGACCGCAATAACTTTTACAGACGCAGAAATAGAGGATACCACCCTTTTAGCCAATTACCAGTGTTTTTTTTTTTCTTTTCTTTTAAATAACAGTGAATTGCTACAGGTCTCAAAGGAGTGCGATAGATTAGCTTAGCAAAATGTAGACATTTCCTCTTGAGGCCTGCCACACCTCACAGATGGCTAAGACTGCTCAGTCCTATAGCAGACGCTAACCTTTGGGCCATAATGAGCTAAGTCCACCCACAAGCCATTTGTGCTAGTTCACTCACAGAGTTGCTTCAGGCCAAGTGACCAAATAACGTTTCTGCGCTGTGGTTCCAGTCCCGGGCTTGGTAGTCTGACCTGGACCTCAGTTTGCCCGTTAAGGAGCATTCGATGTGAAATTCACAGATTTATCCTGATACAGGACCATTCGTTTCAGCACCTTCCCTTTTCACAACTGAAATGTTCAAGGAACCCTGGACTTGCTGAATGCTAAGCTGCTGGTACCTGAGGCTTTACGATGATTCATCTCATCATCTTTACGGTTTACCAGGCTAAACGTTTCGTCAGAGATCGTGATAGTCACAGTTCGATGCTTCTCTTCATCCTATCTACAGTTAGCATTGAGTACAGAGCTACTCTGCAGCAGCAAGGACTGTCCTGCACTGTGGTATAATCTTTGTATACTTTAGAGGTATTAGATGGCATTACTGTTTGGTTATAATCTACAGTACAGGCTCCTGCTGATCTTGCATGTTGTTTTATTTATATCCTTTCTTGACTGTTCACCAACACCTTTTATTGCCAATCAGGTCGTCTCGAATGAGGGAGTCTGCCAAACGCATCAATGGTATTAATAACCATTAGTTACAATTAAAGCTACCTGTGGGCATATTTAGCCCCGGTTAGCTTTGCATGCATTGCAGCGCAGGTTTTAAATAGATAAGCCTGTCTGAGCCATCTAGCCTGTGGGCCTGTGCGGACAGATGTCCCCTAAATCTGCCTTCCGCAGTACCCTACGCTGCATCTCTGACCTTCTACAGGAGACTGGCGTGCCGCACAGCTTATTAGGCACAGCTCAGGCTGGCATACCCTCGCGCCCACATCCACGCCTTGGTAGAAGAACCGCAGCCTGTCACTCCATGCGGTGACCGAAGATCGAAGCGCTCGTTGGCCAAAATTCTCACAATCCAAGCTAGTTTCTGCAGTTCATTCAAATGGAAATCGTAAAATGTCATCCTTAATTTGTTGATTACTTCTTAGACCTGATCTCATTTCCTCATCGTTATCCTCAATGAGCCCTACAAGTTAAATTGCTTTCTGGTTATTAATAATAATTAATGGCTACTAATTGATCACATACCCAGCCTAGTAATATAAGGTTCCTGAAAAAACATTGTGTACTCATCAGAGGACGACAATAGCCACAACGAAGCTACACATGTGCTTAGAAATTAAAGACAGTTTATTCTTGTTATTCTTCAGAAATCCATCCTCAGGGCTGCACCCTTCAGACGAAAGTTCAGATTTTAAGCAAATCAAGGAGCTTGAAATTGAATACGTGGCAATAAATTAACACCTGCAGTGCCCCTGAACGCTGTGCATAATTAGCCTACCACTCAATAGCTGCAAAATGTTTACATCAACTAAATACAATACACCGTTCACAACTAACACACAAAAAAGATTGTCATTGGCGAGGGGACTGATCACCACTCCAAACTTTAAAAGTAGGCGTAGCCACGGTTGAATTTGAATTGAGAGCCCCCTTTATGCTTTGTATTCCTCCCCAGTAATGACAGGTCTCAACATGCGCATTTCCTGGGTCTTGGTGGGTGGCCCGGAGAGCCAATGGTGGAGAAACACCAGCAAAGGCTGCCCAGGGACTATCCTGTGCCTCTACACAGTGAAGCACATGTTGTGATTACATGGACATTAATTACAGCTAGAAACAGTTAGTTCCCACACTGCTTTCGATTATGATTGCAGACACCAATTCATGTCATCTCTAATCGTAGATACCTTTCTCGTCTTTACAAAAGTACAAAACAAGTGCTTCTAAAACTTGTGCCTAGTCAAAACAATGTTTTAGTCTACCTCCTGATAAAAATACCTGGCTTCCAAAAATATTTTAACACCCACTTTCATTGTTCTTACTTAGATTATTAGACCACATTATCTACCTAAAAAACAACCACATAAATGCTACTGTGTGGGTGCATCTAGGCCACATACGTGAGTTCATGATTAAAGTACCGATGAATTACACAATTAACACATTACCTGGATATCTCCAGCATACTCGTAAGAGTAACAAAAAACTAAATTTGTCAAAAACCGAGATTTAAAAACTACCATAAACTGATTATCTCTGTACTGTAATTATTTCGCATTAGATAAACACAAAGAAAACTGAATAAAATTTAAAAGTTTCAAACTAAAAGGCCCAATTTGTTTAGTCAGGCCAGTTAGACTCATTCTGGAACTTGCTTTTTAAATCAGGTCTCGAGACTTTAGTTTAGGGTTCTGTTAGTTTGGAGGAAATAGGCAGCAACTGTCATACAGACTGTAGAAGTACGCTAAGAAACTTCGTGACGAAAGCAGCGGAAGAATAAACTGGAAGAACTAACAGGCATGGTAAATCACAGCAAAAAAGCCAACCGTCTGTTTTTACTCACACAGATGGTAAGTGCTCCAGCCCCCATTCTTTCAGGAAGAGCAGAGTAGAAAGTGATGAACAGGCTGGCCCAAGAACCGCTTAGTCGACTCCCAACAACATTCGGTGGTCTAGCCCGTTGATGGAAAACGGTTTATGCCACAGAAGAAACATTTAACATAAATCAATCCCAAACGTTACGAGGGAAAGACTAGGCGAACTTTGCTGGTCTGATTTACAAACCTTGCGGCAGACAAGACGGACTCCTCAAGGCTGAAACTTGAGCCCCGCACTACCACTGGCTGCGGCGCCGGGTCACGTGACCGAGGGCTAAAACTTTAAAACAGCCCAACAGCAGGATTTGTCAGTAAGCATGTCAGTACGAGGGAAAGCATAGAGTTCTGGCGTTGAGGGTATACAACGGGGTAATATTATATTTATAACATTTATATGCAATCATGTTCCGTTGTTTTTCTAAGGTAAGCAGTTAGACACCAGATTATCCAATGTTGAGGGGAAGTTAAACTCTGATATGCAGCACAAAACGCTATTAAGACTCTTTTTTAAAGTATAGCATTAAAGCTTTTGACATTGAAAGGCGTTGACAGAACTGATTTGTATTCTTCCCTGAACAGTGTAATATGGTGGAGGGAGTAGCACATACGTTTCTGTATGTATATCCATTACCGGAGGCTGCGGATGGTACATAGTCTACTGTGTATAAGCAGGGACCTAATGTTAACTGTCCCGCAGGTAAGAGGATGTCCAAATCCATTAATCTAATTATACATTTTAAACACATGCTTTTAAAAATATAATTCTAAGTTTCCCCTTTATTACAAAAGAATACGGTAATTCTCCACAAAAAAAAAAACTGCCTTTCTGTCTTGATAGCTTCCATTATCTGAGTAGTTGATGAAACGAACCTGTTTCTTTCTTTCTACTGACGCCATTTCACTCAGCTTGGCAGCTTGATCAGGGATGATTCATCTCAAAAACTGGTGTTCGGTCAAGCAGAGTTAAACTCTTGGAGATTAACTGCTTCATTTTGTGTGGGAACCAGTGAGAGAGGGCAGAGACCTGGGTGAAAACAGAGGGCTTCTTGTCCTTCACACAGTGACAAGGCCCTGAATCTCACCGCACCGTCGACCTCCCAGGTCGCTCAGCTGCCTTGGTAGGCCAGCGGTCCCCCAGAGTCCAGTGGGGAGAGGTGAAACAGGAGCAAAGGGGAAAAACACGGTACAACAACAAATAACCAGCACACAGAAGGGAATATATTTTAAAATATGCACACGCATTTTGCCGAGGCATGTTCTAATTCTAGCAACATAACCCCCTGCCCTAAGCAATGTCAGGGGTAAATGGGGGCAGACTAACACTAGCCACTGTTGTCCACAGCACAACCTTTTTAGAGCGCCCATAAGGCTCTGTGCCCTCTGGAGCCACATCTTCGGCGAGGAATGCCTGACAGCATAGGGTGCCTGAGCCAAGGTTTAACCTGCAGGCCCACTCAACCCCATTAGGGGAGTCGAACACAGCGCAGTACTGCTGCTCGCTGCCGGTCCCATAGGGGACCACGGGCAGGATTTGGGTTAGGATTCAGTTTCTGAGACGCCACTAGGAAGAGATTAACTGGAGGAAACATGACGGCCATTCACTGGTTTCCTGCATGTGTTAGAAACATTATCACTGCTGGTATGTTTCACTCCTGGGAATCTTTATCATGCAGTCATGAAGGTGAAACAAAAACATTTTCCTCATTATAACAAGTTCAATGAGGAGCAAGGAAACTTCAAGCTCGCAAATTCATTATACATCAGTATAAAGTATTAATCGGGCCAGGTGGCATTTTGTGCCACCGTCTCAATAAATATAATGTAGGACCAGATGTGCTTGTTGACATAAGAGCAGAGGACTTTGCTATCACAAATACCTGGTTTCCACGATACTCCAGCGCCGTGGTGTCAAGTGACTTTTGTACAAATCTTTACCGTGGGGAGTGGATTAAAAACCCTGGTGGGGTACCATCCTGCCCACAGCAGAGCAGGCGTATATCAGAGCTCTGGTTAGCAGCACTGTGCCATGTCAGTATCAGGTATGAAAGGAAGCTGGCATGGCATGGTGCTAGCATGCCATGGCACGGTATGCGTTTTTACAAAAATCATAGAAACAAGCGTTTTGAAAACGTTTTTTTAAAAAGCGTGCTGAAGGACTTCCACACATTCCGCACACTTTCCCAGCATGTTCAACACTGGTATGTGGAAGTTTATAAGCACAATGTATATTTTGTTGCTGGGTTGTCTGGCCACCCCCGGGACACCAATTATCTCTGTTCACTGATGAAGCAGCCCTCAGACTGTAGATTTTAGTGCCAATAGATGTACAGGAGCTGGCATGCGGTCCCCGATTCCTGCTCATGTAATCTGTATTGCTTTCTAGTCTATAATTTGTTGTCATCTTTAAAAGCTGGTAGCATTCATAAATAACACTCCCGTTAATAGATATAATTGAGGTTTATCTTGTGAAAGACTAAAAGAGCAAAGAAACATCCCCATGGTGACTCACTAGGTAACTCAGCGGGCTTCAGAGCTCTCCAGATGGCCTGTAAGCCTGAGTCAACCGCCCTGCTGTTGGCACTCGCATGATCAGCCCGGTGGGGGGCTGTCGGTGAAGACGGTTTCTAGCATAAGGAATACATGTTGGTCCAGTTACACATGCCTTTCTCAGGGAATGCTCAGTCGTTATATTAACATATAATTATAAGAAGAAAAACGAATTTTCCGGGGCATGTTGGTCCATGCTAATGTGATGGCATCATGCAGTAGCTGCTGATTGGACGGTGGGACATTCATGGTGTGAAGAGCTGGTTCCATCTCATCAGAAAGATGTTTTATTGGCTTGAGGTCTGGGGACTGCACAGGAACTCAAGTAAACTGAACTTGCTGTCATGTTCCTGGAACCTTTCTGAGACAATACACGCTTTTTAGCGTACTATCCTGCTGGACGTATCCACTTCATTATGGGTCTTCTTCACTGTTGAAAAGAAACTTCCTTAAAGACTCTGGTAAGATCAACTGGATCAAATGAGTGTGTTGTCACTCTCCAGCCAACAGAGGGAGCTCTAATCACATTACTATTCTGACTTTCAGCTCAGGTCTGTCAGAAGTAAAAAAAAAAAAAAAAGGGGACGGTGTCTCACCAGTTTCGTAGACCTGCTTGCCCTGGGGAATCACCTTCTCTGCAGGCGGCCGGCAGGCGTGGTCAATCTGACTGCTGGTCATCACCGCCCGCGTCCAGTCTGAACCCGTGCGGTTCTCAACCTCACAGTGGACCTGAAGCCCTTGTGCTTGCAGATGCCCAGCACGCCGCAGCCCCTCTTACTGGGCTCGTCAGCGCTCAGATTGTGCATCCTCTGGCACCTGCGCCAACTCCGTATCTCATCTGCATACCTGCGGGGTGATTGGCCATTGGTGATTAATGATTGGCTTCCTTTCTTCTCTCAGACTGCCCTGTCAGAGATCTTTAACTTACAGAGATCTGACTTGCTCAACATATGAATCAACAACTACTATATATCTGGAAATAAATTAAACGGAGAATGACGAATTCGTCTTTTGCTGTTCATTTGATCATTTCAAAGTGTTGACGGTCAGTATCCAGTTTTTATGGATGTGCAGGTTTTCTCCTCCTGTCTGGCTGGCCAGCCTAACCTTCAAACGGTTCAGCAATTTGTTAAGACATTTGTGCTTCCATTGGGACACACATTTTACATGATTCATTTTCCCTGATTAGTCTTCACTTCTCATTACATCTGCAAAGCTTCAGTGATTACTTCAGTAATAGCCAATACACCAATGGGACATAAAAGCATGTAGATTAATATACCACCATTCTGAAGAAACATCAGGAAATTGAAACATTTTACTGTTAATTGGAATGTTTAGTATGTCCCCTAATATATTTGCCACCTGAGGCAGAAATCAATCAGATTAACACTTATATAACATTGATAAATCACTTCCCCACTTAGTAAGCTCTACTACATGAATGTCTTCCAGTGATTTTCCAGTAATTTTTTTTTATAGAAGTAGAAAAGCCAGTTGCAGGCCTAATATAAATCCGCATCATTAGAGTTTACATATACACACACACATTGGAAGATTTACCTCAGCTGCTACTAAAACTATTACTTAGGTTTCTATTTAAAAACCGCTCTGCATCTGTGCAGCACTGAGAGCATCCATAAAATATATACAAGGCACATTCAAGGCATTAAACAGACTTGGGCCTTCGTGTTTAAAAGACCTCCTAGTCCCCTAAAATCCCTCCGCATGAATTAGCCTTTTTTTTTTGGGAATCAGACTCAATCTCAGTATTTAAAACCAGATGTAAATCGTATCTGTTAAATTTGCCCTTTAGCCATCTATTCTGAGTGCTGAGACGGAAGGGAGTTTTATGGCCATTAAACCTTCCAGGTGAAAACAGCTTCCTTTGCTTTCGCGTCACTATTAGAAGGAACACCCCCTTTGGGGGTACACTGCGTTCGCCAACACTCCACAGCAGACGTCTGGTAAACTTTGCAGTGTTATAACTGAGAAGCCACCAGGTAAACGGCGCAGTGCTAGGATCGGAAAGCCATCTAGTAAATATCGCCGGGTTTGGACTGGCAAGCCATCTGGTAAATATCGCTGGGTGGTCAGGACTGGCTAGCCACCTGGTAATCGTTGCAGGGCTAGGACTGGCAAGTCGTCTGGTAAACATAGCAGGATTTGGACTGGCAAGCCATCTGGTAAATATCGCCGGGTTTGGACTGGCAAGCCATCAGGTAACTATCGTCGGGTTAGGACAGGCCAGCCAATAACTGCAAGGGAAACACTTTCACAGTAGCCCTTTTCCTGCAACAAACTGCAAAGTTATCATAATGTGGCTGTAAAACACATGGTCATTAGGAATTAGGCAGGAACTATACAGGTCCTTTCTATCGGTTCTCCAAAGATAAGACTGCATTTAACTCCAGGGACAAAGATAATTTTACAAAAAAATCACTGGCTTTCAGACAATACCTGTCAGTGTTGTAACAAACAACTGAGAAAATTATTGTACAAAAAAACTTAAATGTTTTTTTTATAGATAAAAAGATTACAAACTTTCTCTGCCATGTATAGGACACAGTTAGCACTTCATTTTATAACCACATTATTTCCCTTCTTTAGTGGATTTTGCTCAATATAATCTCCCATTTCAGAGGCTTAGACTCTATTGGCATTTATACAGAAAGAATCCACTGGCGATGTTTTCATCTCCGCTGTGAGGTGTGGGTTAACCAGCTGTGAAGGATTACGGACAGAGGGCCCCAGCACCGGTGCGAGGTTAAAAAAGGTGGGCACCGATGGTGATGTTTTCCCAGGGTTCCGGGGGCCAGGAATCGTCTGTCCTCCTGTAGTCTTGGAACCCCTTGACTTAAATCGGAGTAGAAGCGCATCAGCAGTTTGGTCAAAAAGAAACCCCAACATCTCATTGGGGTCCGCTCTCAGACCCACTGGACCCATATTCTCACTGTTAGTAATGTGAGCTGTCATGAGCGATCGTGGGGTTGTACCATTTGCCGCTCACAATTCCTGCCTTCTCTAGCCCCTAGCGTTAAGGCTTGTCCCATGGGCATCTTGATGCTCCACAGATACTGGCTGTTGCCGGAGTTGTTCGTTGGCCAGTTCCTGGATGCCCACCTGCTCTCGCCCGGCTCCTCAACAGAGAAGGCCCCTCCTCTGTGTCTCTGGAAAGAGGTCAGATGGTTGTTCATGAGGCCAGCAAGGGTGCAGAACTGCAGATTGGACCATAAAGGATTGGTGCCAAATGGTGCCACAGTCTACGTCTGCAGAACCTGTCCAACGCTCTGGGATGTGCGTTGAGCTATCTGGGTTTACTGCTTGCATTGTTCACCGGGAGTAGGTGAATATTAGGGTTATACCCAGACTAAACCCATTTATTAAAATTGTAACATGAGAACATCTTTCTTAATGTTTGACTTCGGTCCAGTAGTTGATTAACGGTGAATGGCTGGAGACTGGCTGCCTTCCGATTTACTCAGGAGTGCTGGGAAGCAGGTGCGTTGCCCACAATGTCCTCCGGGGACACAGCCTCCCACTTGGCAGAGAAGCCACGGTCAGCCAAGCGTGAGTCAGACTAGAGGCTCAGGGACAGCTCGTTATTGGAGCTGACAAGCACTGGAGGAAGAGCAAGTCCATAGTGTTTGCCTGAACTTACATTACACACACACATGCACACACACACGCCATTAACAAAGCCTCCATTTAAATACTTGAACATACGCATCCTATATTGAAGCATGTTAAGTAGGCTAGCTAGCTTGTAACATTAGCTTGTTACCTCTTCCCATGACTTCTGGCTTTGTATATCCTATCCTGGCAGTCACCTCCACTATCTGATAAACACTGGCTATTGTTGATAGCCAAAATACAACTCACAATTAACAGATACATACTGTAGTGCAATGGCTCTCAACCTCTGTGTTACAACCAAAAAAAAAGTGGGATCACGAGGAATGTTGCGAATGTCCGCCAGGATCCACTCCCCCAAAAAATGTTTTTAATCATAAAAATATACTTTAACTATGTATGACAGTATCCTCCAGATATAGAAAAAAAGACTAACTGAGTTAGTCTTCTCAAATATATTTGTTTTGCTTCACTTACATAGATAATATTAGCTTAATCAATGGCCTTGGAGATTGAATTATGGTATATTAGACTTCCATAGTCCATTTAACATCCCAAAAGTCAGAGAAATGCATGCTCATAAACTAAGTTTCTTAATGGGGGTGAAACCCCCCTGTTTGTAATCAAAGTTATGCCAATTTGGTATAGTAATTATGCATGCACACAACATCCAAACAAGATGTTTTTTTTTTACATAAGAAAGCAGAGAAAGCTCTACACACACACTGGCAAATGATCAGCATTTAGCCTGGATCATGGTACTACCATTCAGTAGTTTCACTCTGATCTCCATGCCCTGCGTACCTCTGTTACAGAGTGGTTCAGCCCTATATTCTAATAATCTTTTCTTTCTTTTTTTAACTCAAACCCTTATTATCTAGGAAAACTTTTTGCATTAGGTATGCAACTCATAAAATAAAATTAAAACGAAATAACTAACAATGCCAGTCCCGAGCTGGAGCAGTAATGTGGAGCTGCACCACTGCAGCTCTGGAGTCTGAGCAGGGATTACTGGAGCCTGATTGGAGCTGGCCATCAAACCAGGAGCAGGGATTACTGGAGCCTGATTGGAGCTGGCCATCAAACCAGGAGCAGGGATTACTGGAGCCTGATTGGAGCTG
>JAOYSI010047839.1:13482-26549 GCA_025775065.1 Hiodon alosoides | reverse complement strand
CACAGACAAGTGTATGGACTAAGATGAACTGTGGCGATCATTACTACATTCAGCTCGAGTTCTGTATGGACTAAGATTAACTACGGCGATCATTACTACATTCAGCTCGAGTTCTGCATGGACTAAGATGAACTACGGCGATCATTACTACATTCAGCTCGAGTTCTGCATGGACTAAGATGAACTACGGCGATCATTACTACATTCAGCTCGAGTTCTTTTGCTTTGCTGTATTCAACCAAATAATGCCATGAAAGACATTTTAGGATTATCTAAAGTTAGCTGGACAGTACAGTGGTCTGAGAAAACTAATAATACATTACTGAACTAAAAGATATATTTAGATGGCTTTTTCACCCCAGTACCACTCACCAAGCTCGGTCTCCATGGATCCGTCTTCACTGCAAACTCCGGCCCTGCCACAGTCCACACACCTCGATCTCCCGTCTGCCTCCCTCTCCTTACGCCTGGTCTCAGACCACTGCAGCTTCTGCCTCAGAGCCTCCACTTCCTGTTTGCTTTTAGCTACTTCCACCAGGAAGCTGTCTTCCACCAGTCTGGTGATCTCATACACTGCTGCTTTGAGCACCGTCTCCATGACGCCACAGAGTTGGGACTGGAAAGTGGCGACGGCCTCAGACATCGTGGGGTCAGCTGTTCCAGCCAGGTAGTCATGAACGCCACTCTTCTCCAGAGTGCTGTGATTGGAGGGACGGTCCTCTGTAGCTCCACTGGGAGATAGCCTCAACGTTTTGCCTCCTAAGAAGGAATGGTCCTTTGGTAAACACTTCGTTTATAGGTATTGAAAGTTTTAAATTGTGTTTGTTTGCTCTCACATCATTTGGTAAGGGTTAGGTCCCATGAGATAGATATTTAAGGAACCTTGCACCCTCTGCAGTCAAACGCTAAAATAAACTAGCATTACTAAACGCTCAATGAAAAACATATCTGCAATGGTGAGATATGGATTAGCTACATATCAGATCTTTGAGCGACTTTCCCTTAAACACTCGAACGTCCACAGTGATCAGAAGGTAAAGGTCTTTACAGTATTCCTCCAGCGGGAAAAAGCGGTGTGAAATATAACGTGTTAATTTTTAAATTAAATTTGCTTCACGGATTGCTAATAATAACCACTTCAAGGCTCGACATGTTTTGGTAGCTGGCTTGATCAGCTGTAAATCAAGAAGATCTAAGGTTGGTTTTCCGGCCCAACAGCCTTCTTGGTGGACATTCCTGTACGGAAAGACTCTTTAATTGCTTCTCAAAAGCTTTTTATTTCCGACCTGGATTTTAACTTTCTAAAGCGGCTTTGTTTGTTGTTCCGTTTCTTCCGAACTACTGTCTGGCGTGGTCTTAAGTTGTGATGGCAGAAAAGACGTTTTCGTAACTATCAGATGCTGATGTAATCACTGCCTCGGGAATGTTTTAGACAGCCAACAGCAAACGGAAGCTGATATGTTGTGGTATATGCCGCTAAATTGCAAGTAACGCTTAAACACCTAGAAAATTACATTTAAAAAACGCGGACAAGCGACAGCACTTAGACCGGCCTTTTTGTGCATAACACATTCTGGCAAGATTTGTATACGCTTATATCTGACACTTTTATGCTATTAAAGTATAAAATAAAGGTTTCGACTTACCGGAAGTTGGGCGAGTTATTATGCTTCTCCGTATTTAGAAGACGTTCTCTATTTTCGCATCTGATTATGACCATAAAAGTCTGACCGAGTCTACCTTAACGCTTCTTGCAAATATTACTGTTATATCGGCGGTACAATAATACCGAGAGACGATAAGTGATTTTACCCCACAGAAACCTGATTAAAACGTGGGGGCAGTGGCACACATTTAGCTAACTCGACGCGCACAAACGATACCCTAATTACAAAACCAGAAACCAGAGAGTGCTAAGATATAAATGAATGTGTTCAAAGTTTTTATTACGTAGCTCTCGTCATGATTCCCTTTAAGGGTACTCTGTTGTACCCCGACATTAGATCCTGTGACTTTGTGGTCCACAGCTACCAGGCCCGAACTTCCCCTTATCCCTGGGCTGTGAAGTTACCCCACGTTTGCCTATTTTTCGGGCTGATGGATTGACCGTGTATTTTTTCTGTTAAAGACAGATTTTTTTTTTTTTTTTTTACCTTTGCGTGCATTGTTTTTTTGTACTTTCTGTAAGATCTTTTAGTCAGCTCTGACCCTCCGGCACAGTGACCCATCTGAGCAGGCCCCTTTAAAATAAAAAGAGTTGATCTCTGGCCAGTGACCATGAGCTCCTGGTCTTTGTGTAATGACAGTAAGGTAAGTCTCATTAAATTAAGGTGATGATGATGATAATAGATTAAATGTACGTAGCACTGTTAAGGACTTTAGAGTGAAGGGGGAAACATTGCTCAACCCCAGACCAACGTAGCCCCCACCGGGGTGACATACGTTTTAACTGAAGTGGACAAACCAATTCAGATATTGTCAACATTATGAAAAATTCTAAACCCCCAACATCCAGATAACAGTATGCTGTGATTTATCACAATTAAATGTACCTTGCAAAAGTATTCAGACCCAATTCTCTCATATTACTCAATTACAAACAACACGGTTTTATATTTTATTTTAAAACACTGAAATTCAAAATCAGTTATTAAAAGGTGACAGATCATGCCATCTTTCACTGCAAAAACAGCACTAAGCCTTTGTATGGACCAGCTTTGCACACCGGAAATCATTTTGCTTCAGGTTGTTCGGGTCGTTGGGTTGATGCTTATGGACCGCAATTTTCAAATAGTGCCGCCGGTTCTCAGATCAGGACCGACTGGGCCACTGTAGGACTTTCTCCTTTTGGTTCTGGACTGGCTCCAGCGTTGCTTTGGATCGTCGTCTTGCTGAAAGGTGAGTTTCCTCCCAAGCTGCAGTTCTTTAACTGACTGGAGCAGGCTCTCACAAAGACCAGTTCGTCATCACCAGTTCACGTGACAAGAATTTCTGTCGTTTTCAGAAACTACCCCAAACACTCTCAAACCTAACCCTAAGAGAATCTTTAAAAAGTTGAGGAAACCCACAAAATTAGCATTACTGAAGCCAAGTTTGTATTATATCAAAACTGTCTTAATGGTAATAAAAGGAATTTTTAAAAAGATTAAAGCCAAACATTGAGGTAGGCCGCACTCATTTAAAAGAGGCGACACGATGTTGAGATTCCAAATTCAATTAAAATGCCCTGATAAATACTTGTCTTTATTAACATTACATATACATCCAGAATAATTTTGTTTTAAAATAAAATCATGTTAAATTGTGCGTTTGCCCGGTGTAAATTGTGCTCTGAATCGGAAGAGAAATCTAGACCAGACCACAGCTAATTGCAGCTCAACAGCCTCTCGGCGGCGTGAATTCGCTGGTGTCTTTTTAGGTTGCACTTCTGCGTGAACCTTTTCCCACAATCCGTACAAATGTACGGTCTCTCTCCGGTGTGAACTCTCCGGTGAGCTTTAAGATTGCTCAACTTGGTGAAGCTTCTACCGCACAGTGTGCAGATGAAGGGCCTCTCCCCCGTGTGCGTTTGCTGATGTGCCTTAAGGTGACACAGGTGGGAAAAACTCTTCCCACACTGTGTGCAGCCGAGCGGCGACTTCTCCGTGTGTTGCTTCAGCTGAGTTTTAACATTGATTAACTGAGTGAAACTCTTCCCAAAGTGGATGGAGCCAAAGCGCTTTTCTATCGTGCAGACACTGTGATGGGCCTGGGTGTTCTTTGACATTACGAAACACTTGTCATACGAGACGCAGCTGCTCTTGTCCAGGTTTGACTCAACTGCAGCGTCACTCACGGCCTCTCGAAGAGATCTCCCAGACAGCAATGCCAGGCTGCACCCCTCAGAGCAAGCCCCGTGGAGTTTCAGCACTTCCTGTGGAGACAACTCGTATGCATTTTCCGTTTGCGCGTCGGCTCTGGTCCCACTGTCTCGGCGATGCGTTTGTGGCGCATCAGTTATTTCCTCCTCCTCCTCCTCCTCCTCCTGTTTAATACACAGAAAATCCTCCACGCTAACGTGCAGTTTGACATCAGGAGAGGACATTCCGCTATCATCCGGCTCTGACTCCGCTCTGACGCTTCTGAAATCGCCACTCCCTGGCGAAAAGGCGGGCCTCCGCTGACCGACCCTCTCGTGCGGTTTATCCTCACCATCCAGATCTACTACGCAGCTCTGAGCGCCTGTCAGACCCAGCCTCTCATGGCCGGACCCTGGCTCCTGCGAGTACAGCCGCCTCACACTCTGTTCCGACTCCGAGGAGGACGGCAGGGCGTGTCTGACAGCAGAGCTCGGCTCCTTGTCACAGTGCTGGAGTCCATTATGGTGGTCGAGAGTGGGGGCCCCACTGACACCTAGGTTACAAACAAAGAGGCAAACCCAGTGTCAGCCTAATCCCACACAGTCTAGCGCGCATTCCGAAATCGCATATTATAAACTCCCAACCCCATACGGTCCAAATGTGAAAAGGATATGCACTCTCAGATTATTAAAGACCATCTTACGGGTCCCTTTCCCCCTTTTATCAATTAAAAAACATAAATAAAATTATTTTTCTGTCTTATTTTTATAAAACCCGGTGCTCATCTGCAACCAAGGGGTTGGTAACCACTGGATTAGATGAACTAGAAAGCTAAATTTAGCTTTTTAGTTCACTTGCTCATTTAGGGTTTAGTTGTTGGCCGGGAGAAGTAAGCTGCTTAAAAATGTGGTCATACCACAAAACATAAGAAAATTTTACCTTTGGGAAACTCGCCCACCACACACACCCCGCAGTTCTCCTGGAGACGCACTCTGACCCCGCAGTTCTCCTGGAGACGCACACTGCAGGGAGCCGCGAGGAGGTCTTCCACTTTGAGCGCAGAGTCTCGTCCGACGTCCACCAAATCTGCGGGCTTTGACAAAAACGGAGACCAATGTCAGCCCAAAGCGTTCATCAGGTCAGGTCTGTCAGCTGCCCTACACGCAATGTTGTGCCCTAAAACTGGTAACACTGCTGGAGTACCGCAATGCATTATTTTAAATAAAGAAGTTTACATGGTATATTTAATCTGGGCGAGTAACAAACAGGCTTTAGGAGAAATAAATTGCAGTTAAACCACTTCTTTGCTCACCTCCGGGGCCTTAGTCGGGCTGACTGCAGCCGATTCTTCCGTCTCCGCACAGGGAACCGGGTCCATGGTGTCCCTTGGGCAACTGCTCCAGTTCCCCTCCAGAACATTTTCCTGCTTCAGACCGTGTCCTTCCTCGGACCCTGCGTGTGTAAAACAGGCAATGCTTAAGGTCACAATTAGAGATCCAGAGTGTGTAAAACAGGCAATGCTTAAGGTCACAATGCGAGACCCAGAGTGTGTAAAACACGCAGCGCTTTTAATAAGTAATAAGTACAGGCCCTAACCTTGGTTTGGCTTAGTAACCTCAGCACCACTCACCAAGCTCGGTCTCCATGGATCCGTCTTCACTGCAAACTCCGGCCCTGCCACAGTCCACACACCTCGATCTCCCGTCTGCCTCCCTCTCCTTACGCCTGGTCTCAGACCACTGCAGTCTCCTCTTCAGGGATTCCACTTGCTGTCTGCTGCGGGACACTTCTTCCAGGAAGCTATCCTCCACCAGTCTAACGATCTCATACATGGCCGCTTTGAGAACGCTCTCCATGACGCCGGAGAGCTGGGACTGAAATGCGAGTATGGCCTCCGACATTTTGCCAACACTCCTATCTACAGCACTCAGGAAAAGAGAAGGCGCTCCAGTCACAGAAATACACTCTCCTTTACCTGGGAGACCAGAGAGAAAAAAACCCCAAATCAAAGTATTAATCTACACATTACACATAACTACATTAGACGTAGCAAGAAAACCACATACTACTTACTGTCCAAAATGGAATGTGGAGCACGATACAACCTCAGCTGTGGTCATGACGGAGATACCAAAACCTATAATCGTCAATTGTGAGATAGCATAACCAATTAACTACATTGTTCAGTTATAGTCGCACTCCCCGACATCTGGTTTTACTCTTTTACGCTTTTCGAAAACAAAACAACAGTTCAAGATAGACCGCTATCAAGCAAACCAACTAATACTGACATAGTCGGCATGCAAAACGTACACGTTAACAAGCCACCTACATTTACTGATCATAGACCACAATATACGTTTTACTAGCCTTTTGTTTTCTAGCACTGTGTAGCTAGCTGAATTTGGACCAAAAACCCGAAAACGTAGGCATCGTTGTTTGTCTACGGGAGCCTCATAGGATCTTGAGAGCGAAGGAAGGCGTTTGTAAAAAGAAATCCGCTGGAATATTAGTTGAGATTCCCGGCGATTGTTATACATTTACAGAGATATATGAGAACACCCACATAAAGTTGCCCTTAATGCCCCAAATAAACTACGATAAAAAGACTATTTAACATAGATGTATGTTAGAGTATTTCTGTGCAAAAATAATAATACATGCGCAACTGCTACGAACGATATTATTAGTTCTAAGCACACTCACATACGTCGTTTTCTCTGGTTGGTCGATAATTACTTAAGCCAGCTAAAACGGCCTATTTAAGGCATCCAAGATTGTCCTGATGTAAAGTGTGCCAATAGTGTTTGTTTCATTCAGTATATAAACAAAAATATAATTTCAAGTTAGAAATATGTAATTAGAAAGGCAGCATGCTCATTTAATTAAGATTTTAGGGAAATACATACTATTTCATAATTATTTTCTTTAATAATTCAAAGACGCTTCTTGCTTTTTAACAGTTGTTACATAAATCCCTCCCATCCTTGTTTATAGTGACAGCGATTATGATGAGCCCCAGGATGGCCCCCACGCCCGACAGCTGAGACAATTGACACTTGGGGCTTCGTGCCTAGCTTCAGAAAGTCTACTCGCTATGAAGAAGCGATGGAAAAAACTAAAACATGATACCTAATATATTTTTAAATACAGAAAAGAGGGCTCCCACCTCTACCAACTAAGCCAAATTCAAATAAGAATTTATCACTTATGGAAGCCGATCAGAGCAGACAGATTTAATCGAAGATGGATTGAAGATAACCAAATTATACCACAATCAAACTTTACAGCAGTCCGATTACTTTATTACATGTCCTTTTTCTGTACACACGTTTTGGACTTCATAAAAATCAATACAGAAAGTCTCATGCTTATTTCCACCACCCCCCGAACCTGGTCATTATAAAACTGAATATTCTCACTAAACAAGGAAACAAGGAATACAATTGGAAAAGCTTTTTAAATATACAAATTCCAAGTAATATATATATCAAAAACAAGAAGAATGTTTTTAAAAATGTTCTGCATACAAAAAAAAAAAAACACAATCCATACATTGTCACTTATTTTAACAATCAATACATTGTATTATATTTCAGAAAATTATAACCAGTAAAGTAAGATTAAAGGAAAACCCTTTTAAAAATAATAAAAATATGGACTTTATGTGGTAAAAAGGCAACCTGATATCTGACAGTATCAATGTGTGCTTTCTCAGCCCGTCACGCTCAGACCAAGGGTCATATCCCAACAACGAAGCCCTTTTCACCTGCATCACGTGACACACTGTCAGGTCTACTGGGGCCTGTGTTTGCGCTGGTGCGATTTAAGGTGATCAAGTCGCTTGAAGCTTAGCCCACAGACGGTACAGCAGTACGGTCTCTCTCCGGTGTGAGTGCGTTGGTGGACTTTTAAGATGTCCGCCCGGCTGAAGCTCTTGTCGCACTGGGTGCACTGGTGGGGTTTCTCCTGCGTGTGAATCCGTCGGTGCAGTTTCAGATTCCACAATCGGCTGAACTTGTTTCCGCACAGCGTGCAGCAGTAAGGTTTGTCTCCCGTGTGGCTGCACTTGTGCCTCTTCAGGTCGGTGAAGGAAATGAAACCCTTCCCACAGTGACTGCACAGGTGGAGTCCCTCGCCGGAGTGAACGCGCTGATGCACCTTCAGATTACAGGCCTGCGTGAAGCTCTTTCCACACTGGGTGCACGTGTAGGCGGGTCCCACTTTGTGCGTGCGCATGTGGACCTTCAGGGAACCGAGGTCAGGGAGGCTGATCTGGCATTGGGTACAGCTATACCGCCTTCCACCTCCACCACCTCCACCCCCCTGGGTGCCACTCATGCTCACAGAGTGATCCTCTGGGGTTTTCTGCGCCTGTCCCGGGTCTTCGCTGTGGAATCTCTTCCCTCCCGGTGCCTCTCCACCCCCTGACTCAGCTCCGCCCTGTCCCCAGTACCTACCGTCGGAGTCCTGCAGATACCCATCCTCATTTATCAGGAGATAGTTCAGCTCTCTGACGTCGACGTCGCCGCAAGGTGATCCTGAACAAGACCCCCCGAGTCGTTCAGAAAAACCAGTCCGTCTGAGTCTCTGGGAGAGCGGATGAGCGGATCGGTCCGCGACATGGAGAACATCTAGCTCAGCAGACATGAGACCCGGCCCTCCATAATTCAACTGCAGCGAGTCCTCAAGATGTTGGCTGCTCAGGCCCCCTGCGTCCAGAATCTGGCTGTTATACGTGGCCTTGGGCTCGGTGTTGAGCGCCTCCTCCAGTCCACTCAGCTCCTCTGCCACGTAGCTGGGTTTGAACTGCTCAGCCAGTTCCTCCACCACTCCGCCCACAACTGCCTGCAGGCTTCGCCTGGTGCTCGAGCCCCACTCCGCCTCGCACTGCTGCAGTTTCTGCTCGCTGAAATTCTCCTCTGAAATGGGATCGTCAACATCCTCTGCTGCGTAGCAAAATCAGATACAAACACAGGGATGCCACAGATAATACAAATGCAACACATCCAAACACGGCAAATAAATCTGTTTAGAACAATGGGGAAAGATGTCAATTTGAATAAGCAAAACTAGGCAAAGAGGTCTCACCCTCCGGGCACATGGTCCACCTCCCGAGTGGTTTGTTCCCGCCA
This sequence comes from Hiodon alosoides, assembly GCA_025775065.1. NCBI lineage: Eukaryota > Metazoa > Chordata > Actinopteri > Hiodontiformes > Hiodontidae > Hiodon > Hiodon alosoides. Next base: position 17,575 of record JAOYSI010047839.1, on the reverse strand, counting down.
TGGGTCATCTGTAAAGTCTCCTCCTTCAGAACGTCCAGCTTGTCCCCTTCCAAATCAATGGACTATTACAGAGACAGGAAAACAGAATGGTTCACAAAAGAGACAGATCCAATCTGACACACAAGAAACAACGATAGAGTCCAAAAGTTTGACCTAAAGTTGGGTGTCAAAGGTTTGAGCCAATGTTGGGTGCCAAAGTTTATATCCAGCTTGTTTAGATTCTCGCACCGCTCACCTCCGGGGCCTTAGTCGGGCTGACTGCAGCCAATTCTTCCGTCTCCGCACAGGGAACCGGGTCCATGGTGTCCCTTGGGCAACTGCTCCAGTTCCCCTCCAGAACATTTTCCTGCTTCAGACCGTGTCCTTCCTCGGACCCTGCGTGGGTATAAACAATAACGTAGTTTCATGCTAAATATTCCTAAACTGTTCAAAGAGTCAAACAAAACTTCACTGTAGACTTTCTAATTATGTTGCATATTAAATAATGTTCAAGAATGTAATACTAAATAATTTAAATGAAAACTACATTACTGAAATTGATCTAACATATTGTGCAGTGACGACATGCTTTTAAAAAACACAGTTTCCATATACACTCAGTGTCCAGTTTAGTAGGTACACCACCGGTTCACAAATCAGACCAAACTCATAGGGCTGGGTCTTGCTGTGTAAAGCAGACAGACAGACAGACAAGCAGGTTTCTAGTTACCGCTTGACTGAACGTCAGAATGGGCAAAACGAGCGATCTAAGCAACATGTGGTACGATGGCCGGTGTCAGGCGCACCGTCCCCAGTATCTCCGAAACGGCCGCCCTCCTGGACTATTCACGCGTGGCAGTGTCTAGGGTTTACCGAGAACGGCGCAACAAACAAAAAAACCCCAGCGCCAGTCACGTGGGGGAAAACAGCTAGTTTACGAGAGAGGCTGAAGAAGAATGGAAAACAAATTGGGGCCTGACTGGGTACTAGGTGGGTATAACTAAAAACTGGCCACTGAGTGTACATATGCCAGCATTGAAGATACGACAGCAACAATATTGTTGAGAAAATAAATCCACCAATTTTAGATAAGAAATCAGCCAAAACATGTTTACTGAACACCACATCTGTCTATGGATCTCAGTTTACAGTAGGCCACTGTTTAGAACCTACACACAAACACTTCTCACCCGGTTCCGTTTCTATGGATCTGTCTTCACTGCAAACTCCGGCCCTGCCACAGTCCACACACCTCGATCTCCCGTCTGCCTCCCTCTCCTTACGCCTGCCCTCAGACCACTGCAGTCTCTTCTTCAGGGATTCCACTTGCTGTCTGCTGCGGGACACTTCTTCCAGGAAGCTATCCTCCACCAGTCTAACGATCTCATACATGGCCGCTTTGAAGACGGTCTCCATGACGCCGGAGAGCTGGGACTGAAAAACGAGTATGGCCTCCGACATTTTGACGTCTGCTTTCGCAAAAGCAACACAATGGGTCGCACCTTTTCCAGAGTTCCTGTCGAATGTGCAATTAAAAGGTTTGTGTTAGAGCTGTGTGTGACACGTGTTTTATTTGGCTAGCTAGCAATCCGCATTTGGCCTGCACATCTGATCTAAAACCGTCCTTCGTAGCACAGACTCGTTGTCTATACACCCATAATTATCGATACACCGTTTATAATACTTAACTACCATTGACTCTGTCACTCCGAGCTAAAACCATAGCATCTAGCAATCGATACAAGTAGCTACCCTATTCTTGGAGGTTTAAAAATGTTGATATTTGCTAGTTAAAAGGATATTGGCAATATTATTTTCAGATGGAAATATAAGCGGGCAACGACCGAAATTTGAAAGAAACACGGAGGTAGAACTGTGACAAGCAAAACGAAATAGCTAACTGTTACCAACAAAAACAGACGTAGACCCGTCCACCCGCAAACTTCCCGAAACAAGCTGCCTACGGGAGGGGTAAACGGACAAACAGAACTGGAAAATGGAAAAACCTGTTCCATTTACGTTTTAAGCGTAGGACAGCAACACTACTTATATTTTGTTAAAATAGTGGAAGACATGTCAGTGGCTTGAATAGGTTTTTTGTTGGATTTATTTATTTAACTAAATTTACGTTTTTACTTTTAGCTACTTTTGACGGGGAGCGGGAAAGAAGCAGGGTATTCTGCTGTTTGACAACCGATAGATTTTAACAGTTTGCCCGGAGCACCGGTGATACCGGCGAGGACGCGTTCGCACTTCCGCGTTCTGTAAATGATTAACAAGCATCGATGGTCGGAGTCCACGAGTTTATGACCAACCGCGGTACAAACGCCAGTGCGGTGGGGAGTTTAGCGACGTTTTCTCAAACGCATTAAAGCACATTAACACAGAATGGTTAAACGCAACGCGTTTAAGCAATACTGATGTATAGAATGGTAGCTTTTGGTGTAGGAGATTTTAGAAGTTCTCATTCTTCTCTCAGACACACCAGAAAAAGCTACATGGTTATTTACATAGTTCAAAGTTTTTGTTGCGTTATATTTAATATTTTTACGAAGCTACCTCACTCACCAAGGTTTCATTTCCCCTCGTATTTCCTTTTCAGTTTAATGCGTTTAACATTCTCACAGAACCAAAAATGCCTACTGTACTCTCTACATTTTATTATTATTAGTGTTGTTAATATTATTGTTATAATTCTTCTCTCCATTAATTAATAATTCAAAAACCACACGGTAGAAAATGCTACAAATTTGCACACTTTCTCTCCTGAGCGTTCATTACTCAGAAACAAACACTAGCCTTGATCTGCCTCTAGGTGCCGCTACTGGACATGAAAAATGTTATTTAAAAAGTTCGAGATAACCCCTAAATCCGCCATATTGGATTTTTTTTTGCTAAAGCCAAAATTTGGGCGAAACCTACAGAAAAAAATTGTGAGATTGACTTGGATTTTAATACTTAATGAACGAATGGGAATTCATTTGGATTTTAATACTTAATGAAACGAATATGAATTGATTTGGATTTTAATACTTAAAAAAATGTGTTTCAAGTTCACGTCTACACAACTCTGTTTCAAAACATCGCATGGACTTCAAAATGATTATGCGTATAGCTGACACCCCCAGGAGAAACTCAATAGCTTAAAAGATGTGGAAATGGCAGGACTGTTATTTAAATGTGTTAGGTAAGTTTATCTTGGCTAGAGGAAACGTGTCAGTGTAGATTATAATTATTTTAACTATTTCATCACTGTGTTTTTCTTTGTGTGTCGTGGTGGTCCTGCATTTACAATGTGTGTAAGGAATTACCGACCATGGACCAATGTGTGTAAGGAATTACCGACCATGGACCAATGCTCTCAGCCACCTGCTGGCCTTGGGAGGAGGAAAACGCCAGTTGTTGCTTGCAACTATATTTTTATTTTTTTTAACCATTACATTTATAGAAAAGGAAGTGCATAATTTGTTTAGAATTTTTTTTCTTGTTATCCATTGTTGTTGAAAAACTAGAAGAAATAAAAACTTGCACATTGCACATCCATGAAGTTAGGGTTTAGCAGGACACATTTAACTTGTCGGAACAGCGTGTGAACATTAGGCCTGAGTGTTATAATGGAGTCTGAAGCAGGAGTTGACTGATATAGGACTATATATTAATTATAATCTGTCATAAGACGGGCCTGTTCACATTAGTATTTCTGTTGACTTTTATGAGTGACTGATATAGGACTATACATTAATTATAATCTGTCATAGGACGGGCCTGTTCACATTAGTATTTCTGTTGACTTTTATGAGTGACTGATATAGGACTATACATTAATTATAATCTGTCATAGGACGGGCCTGTTCACATTAGTATTTCTGTTGACTTTTATGAGTGACTGATATAGGACTATACATTAATTATAATCTGGGTACTTGTTGATGCCGCCCCGCGGCCCCTGTTGGTACTTGTTAGGTCACTGGATCATCCGTGACTGCACTCCCCTACAGATGTGGAGAGATGGTTTTCACACAGTAAGCATTCCCAATCACTCCCCTACAGATGTGGAGAGATGGTTTTCACACAGTAAGCATTCCCAATCACTCCCCTACAGATGTGGAGAGAT
>JAOYSI010047829.1:0-20047 GCA_025775065.1 Hiodon alosoides | reverse complement strand
CTGTCCACCCACTAACTCAGAAGGAACCCCCTGTAATGCACCGTTGTCTGTCCACCCACTAACTCAGAAGGAACCCCCTGTAATGCACCGTTGTCTGTCCACCCACTAACTCAGAAGGAACCCCCTGCAATGCACCGTTGTCTGTCCACCCACTAACTCAGAAGGAACCCCCTGTAATGCACTGTTGGCTGTCCACCAACTGACTCAGAAGGAACCCCCTGTAATGCACTGTTGGCTGTCCACCCACTAACTCAGAAGGAACCCCCTGTAATGCACTGTTGGCTGTCCCTGCAACCTTCCACAGCACTGAGCAGCAGAGCCATCCACACAGCTCCACACAGATTACTTTACTCTCCCAGGCTACCGGACTGACATTTCCAGGAGGAATCTTCACCTCCCCTGGGGTCAGGGAATAGTTTTCCATTTTTTAAAATTCCTTCTGGAAAAAGAAACCTCTAGGGTGCTTTGTGACAAATTCCATTTGCAAAACTATAACGAATAAAACTTGACCAATTCATCCTTTTTATGGCATGGTCCTGGAGGCATCGTATCAAAAGTTCAAAATTTCGGTACCGTGACAACACTATGGCGGGCAGCTTCTCACCGCTAAACACGGACAAAACCGTACCCAAGGAAGTCCCCGAGAGGAAATATAAACCTGGTGACCCCTGAGAACACCTGCTCCGTTCCCATCAGCTCGAGCGTGCATCATTCCCGCTAAGTGCCACGGACATTTCTCTGTCACTTGCGCAGAAAAACTAAATACGACTCACTTGTGGATGCCAGAATAGTGACAACATTACTAGGTGGCAGTTTTGCTTCCTCTCAATAAGTGACCCTAAAAATATACACATCTCTAAAGGAGCTGGATCAAAAAGCAGCAAGCCTGTGCTGAGAAATGCGGACCCAGTACTTCATCTTTCACCGCAGGACGAAAGGCAGCAAATCAAACTCCGGGGACCTACGAGCTAAACTGGGCTGTACTCGAACGGCAGCTTGATATCAGAGAACAAACACGTCTGCGTCCCTGCATCACACGGCTCCCACGGGCGGGATCACGTCGGCCATCGCACGTGCAGCGCCAGCCTTCTGCTAAAACCACTCCCCATTTTAAAACCCTCACAGTCAGAGCTTCTCCAGGGGGCATTTGGGACAGGACACAAGATCTGTCCAAGCATGCAAATGCCTGTCCTCCCATATTTAAAACCTCGATGACAGGGAAGCACACAGAATGAGTGTGATGGGAGGAGATCATTGTCCCAAAATTCTGTTAACCAACATGACAGTTTTCTGCCATAAGCGTCGTTTTTCTTTACTCAGTCAGTAATAAAAAGGCTACAGGAAAACGGGCCATGTAAAGATGCGGCCCGTGACCCGGCAGGTCCCGTGTCAGGCAGATTAGAGGCGGAGGAGCGCGCCCACAGAGGCTGTAGAGATGCGCTGAGCAAGCAGCTCTCATAATGGCGCAGGCAAGGCGAGAGCGCCGGGAAACGCCTGTATCAGCAGAGAAGGCGGGCGGGCGGGCAGCAGAGAGCACACGCGAGAGAAGCAGAACGCCAGGCCCCACCTGGTGGACAGTCCCGCCCCGTAGCGGTAACGGCCCACTCTGGGTAGCCACTAAGCTGCTCCGCGAACAGGGCCTGGGGTTGAGCGGAGGCAGAACTCAGCAGAAACACTGTGTCCACGCAGAGGGTCAATCTGTTTAGCGTCAGTCCAACGATATTTGGTACAGCAAAGCCAAAACGATAAGAAAAGATTTCTCACGTAATCAATCTTCACCAAGCCTGAAACCTCCAGGCACAGACACTGCAACTAAAGCCAACAGAAGTGATGCAGGTTCCTCTCACGGACGGCTGAACATACCGGAAGGAATGAAGGTTGTGTGGTTAACGGGCCACACCCAAAACAAGGACATTCATGATTGAGAACAATTCTACTGAAAATAGTTTTGACGAAGCTGAGTCTACCTCCCTCCCCTCAATTATTCTCACAGCATTACACCCCACTCGCCGCTGGTACCGTCTTAAAGGGTACGACAGCTGCAACAATCGGTCTGCAAATCATCACTATTTTTAACACAGCAATCATAATACTTGTTGATAAACACGTCGTCCCTTTCTGCCTCTGTATGCCGCCTTCAATCACACAATCAATCTCTCCCACGGAGGAACTGAGAACTTCCTGCTTCACCCTTTCTAACCAGAGGGAAATTACAGATGTGTTGAGGAAAACAAACAGAAACCAATGGCGTGTATTTACAGTGAAATCACAGGGGGTGCCTGTTTACTGTATCGGCAGTGCAGCGCAGCGCAGCTCAGAGCGAGGCCGCGCGATCCGGCGCGTTCAACCAAAGCGCTTGAGGTGTCTGAATCACTCGGGCAGCTGATAAGTGCTCAGCTGATTCAGCCCCGCCCCCCGCCCCCCTTTATTACAGTCGCAGAAATCCTAAGCCCAGGAGCAGGGAACAGACGTCCCGCGCTCTGGTGCACAGCCACAGTCTGTCCAAGGCTCAGCCAAACCGGACCGAAAGACGGAACAGGCTTAAAGCACAACGAGACAGCTCGGGAAAAAAAGTAATGACACAAATTAACGGCGGATAAGGAATAACCAGGGGAGATCCGTGCATTTAATCCATGTTTTCATCAGCTTCTACTGAATTTCGGGAAAAAAATTTTTTTATTATTAAAACACCCCTGTAAAAAAAGCTTCCAAAAAGACAAACTTCTGTCGCTTCATACGTAAACCATGGCTTATGTTAGATGCTTTGGTAAAATACGGGATATCAATAACAATTCTTGTGAAATAAGTGCTGAAACACCCGTGATATTTCTATTGCTGTTAAAGGTAAAATTACAAAAGATGAACAGCAGCCTATGGGCAACCACATTTTAATCAATCGTTCCCATTCCTAATTATATTCCATTAAAAATAAAAAATATATACACATATATACACACACATAACGGATAAGCAATGCAGCTGAATCCTAATAATATGGATGTGGAGCATTCCTAATGCAAGGTCAGGTTTAGGCAAAACTTCGCAAGCCATCAAGAGCTCCATTTCGGTTATCACAGTGCTATGCCTTCACACAGGCACACTGAGGCGTGCCCGAGTCAATGTTACAATTTCCATGCCTCATTACGGTGAAACCGGCGCAAACGGCGTACATGCGGGCTGGCTTAATCTGCTAACAACCGTATAGTTGTGGTACAGGTGCGGTTACATAATAACCAGCCACGGCCGTTTGTTCCCTTTAAGAAGGGGCGCGTTTGACAAGAGAAGCGGCCATTTTCGCTTAGGCTGAGGACACACTTTAAAGGCTCAGCCACATGATTTCCGATTGGAAACCTTTCCGCTGTCCTTCTGTACACTGCAGACGAAAAGACCACGGATATTCACCATACAACCCCTGTCCTACGCATAAATACCCCTTTGGAGTGCTGAGGCCAACTGTTTTTCTTGCATTTATTGACCACATACACTTACAAGCATGTGTGATCGAACAAGCAATAAAACGTAGATTTAATTCAGGCAAAGCTAATTTCCATCGATAGTGCCAAAAATAAAACACACAAGACAGTAAAATGAAATGAAAAAATATCAGCAATTGGTTACGGTTGGTCAGATGTTATAGCATGGCGAGAATTAAACAAACATTATTTTAAAATACAGACAGTAAAGAAATGGAACTGCTCAAGTCTTTAATGCTTTTTCTCTTTCTAAAAAATGATTTTTGTTACTAGAACCCGCTAACTTGCCATTCATTTATACCATTCATTCCAATCAGGGTTGGGCAAGTGGCTGGCACCAAAATGTCACCCAGGGCTAAATCATGAACACCACGTTGTCAGAGAATTACGGCTTGTCCACAATTTCATATCGAAGTGGTTATTCCAACCACCTTCTCAAACAATACCCTGCACCTGCGGCACAAGGAAGTGAATATTCCACGTCATCAAATCTGATCCGACATCAGAGGAATGCAGCAGTAACTAAAATTTCGACATATTAACATACTGACATAGTAGCACGTAGCCAAGCCCACAGCATAATCCTCAAAGTTAAGCCAAGGATATAAAACAAGGGTGCAGGCCGGTGGCCATGGAGCATACTATTTGCTACATTTCCTGTAACTATTTTTAGAGAGATTACAAATGCTAGCAACTTCTTGGGCTGGAAATGACCTGGTGGACGGGGGCACGCTGAGACACTTCAGCGCGTGTCGTCCGACAGACATGGTTTGTGTACTCTTCACTATGGCGGCTGCACAGCTGGGCCGCATGCACCGGTTGCCATGACGATATGGAAAATGCTCCCATAGAAGGAAACAAAAACACAAAAAAAACCCAATTCTGAGAAACACACACAAATATATTCTCAGAGAGGATTGGTTGGACCCTGGTAAGAACTAAATGCACGCGCCATGCTTTTTTAAATGCAGTAAAAAAACGTCATCAAACCTATTAACCCAGTTTGTTGTTAGCCTGGGTAATTCAATCATGGAACCAATCTAAGATGTGCCGTTCGATTTAAGGGAACTTAGAGGGACACAAGTCTACTGACGAACCACATCCAGCTTTGGAAAATTGTCGAATAAGCCCATATGAAAAAACACAGACTGGGCAATGCAATATACGTGTCCACTTCCGCAGCAGCAAACCATTTCACTGGCTCTCAAAATTTAATCCAACAGTCGTTTGCAAAAGACATGACAAAGACGCCTCCTCAAAACTATTTCATGCATCCTTCCTCCGGACTATGAAATACTGTGTCTGTAGAAAAAAAACGCAGGCCGCACATGGCATCGCCTGCACAACTCACAGCGTATCACCATTCCCCCTTCTCTGCATAAACACAGGCCGCTATACCAACGCCACGTGGCCCGAGGTGCCCTTTGTTCTGGAGCCAAGCGTGGCCCTTTTATGTAGCCCAAGATTAGGACTGGGTTGCCAAGCTGGAGTTCATTGTAGAGCTACAAATGGCCACTTGTCATTATCATTTAGTTTGCACGCATGTACTGCTTTTGAACAGTGTATATCGAGCAATTTTAATAATAATAATAAAATTTGTTATTCGTTGCTCATTACATTTTATTGACCACATTTCATAGCATATAAGATACAAATTTCGTAATCGACAACGTGCAAATTCCACAGGTTCTCATCTCACGAATGTGAACACATTTAGAGCAAACCTTGCATCTCCATGCTCATTAACAGCAAGGGAGCACTGTTTACATAGCCAGGTAACCATGGCTATGACTCAAGCAGCATACCAGGTACCTGAATGCCACCGCGAAATTCACTTTAAAGAATTGTGGAAATCGAAAAAATTGCCTACATCCAAACAGAATTACATGAACGTATTACCAACACTGAACGAATTCCTTGACCTAATCTCACAAATTTAAACATTCCATAAACCACTACACCTTCAAAAACCTATTATCGGGGCTGAGATATTATCATATACAAATCAGAAAGCGTGCTGTATACCCAGGAGGGCAGGAAACGTTTGTCAAATTTTCCGAAGACCGAGAGTCTAACACACTGGAAGCATATCTGCTTTATCTGCCAATGTGCTACTCTGACAGCCCACATGAACATCTCATGAAGTGTAATCAACCAAAATATTTCTCTCTCCTTGGCCAGAGATCATAAAATAAAGTAGTTCATCACTTGAATACTACGAAACAGTCTGTAAGCTACATTCAACCGAACACATGTTGCAGGCACAGATAATCACTGATCTGATGATGTGTGTCTAGGAGCAAAGATGTGCCTCCCAACAGTTAGTGAGCAGTGGAACCTTACACTTGAATGCCCCTATTGACTGGACTAAAACTTAAGTCAGGGAGGCAGGAACATGCAAATCACACTTACAGCTAAAAGGAGGCACCGATTTTAAACTAACAGCTATTATCCGGAGCAACACAAACAGCTTACAATTTTCTGCATGTTAGTCATTTATATAGCTGGCTCTTCACTAAAGCGGTTCCGGGCTAGGTGTCAGGCTAGGCTCCAGGTCACAACAGCGGCCTGAAACGCAGTAATCTGATTCTGAATGGCTGGGAGGTGAAGTGGTGGCGGAAACAAAACGACTTGACGAAAATTAAATACCTGCATTGCTCAGCTGGCCTGACGCAGCTATTGTTAAGCTGTCTTTATAAGAGTGTAATTACAGCAGGGTAAGCCTCCTACCATCTGGGGTAAGAGGCCTGGAGCTCCGCACAGAGAAACGCAGGGAGACAATCCTCTACGTTCACACCAATGCCTCACTCTCACTTACATGAGTTGCTCATTAACCAACAGAAAGGGGGGAGAAAAGAAAGTTTAAAAAATAAATTGAGGTGGTGAGCATTTTAAAGGGCATCCAATTTGCATCCGTTTCTAAATGGGGAAATGTGGTCCAAGTATACCATCACAGGGAGGCTTCGCCTCTGACGGCTTTAGAACACAAACAAACAATAAAATCTGAGGTTGGCGATAGGTTAGTAAATACAGTCCGGTCTGTCACTCGGGCCAGCACATGGCCTTGCGGGGGGGTTGTGAAGAACAAATGCCATACAGTTTTCCATAGAGTAAAAATGCATCCCTTGCCTTTCTCACCGACCAATTTTGTCTGTAGCAACAGGTTTTTCTATAAAACCACTTATTTTTTAGAGTTTAGTGGCCTTTCTTTAATATTCAACAGTAACCGTGTGTCTGACAACTTGCAGCAGCACACAAGGTGAAACTCCGGATTCCCTTTAAATGGGACTGACGCTGGCTGAACTACTTTCTCTGCTTCCCTGCTTCAACCACACAGACAGGCAGAGGGCAGAATGTCCCTCTTCGCAAATATCTGGACAAACCTTCCGCCTGTTACTAATTAAAAACCAAACAATGGAGGACAGTCATGGTAGTCAGTAAGGCCCTCATGAGGAAACCGATACAAAACAAGGCAATGGTTTAACAGAGGATTTGAGACGCTCAAGTGCAGAGCAGAAGCTAAGTCCTTAGGCTAACAATTACTTGTAATGCTAGGAGAAACCAGTGAAATCACAGGCAATATTTACATTTTCTCTGAACTTTCTTTAGCTCTCCCTATCACAATCAGCACGGGTCAATTTTCATTTGAACCTGCAAAACTCAGATCATACAGTTCAGTCTGCCCTCGGGTGAGCGCACTTAATCACAGAGCCACCAACTTCAGATGCTACTTATCCACAAGGAAGGCAGATACAATGTATTTTCTACTGACAGGGCTAACCAATCAAATAATTCATCAGATTTTATTTTGATAAAGTTTACTTAACTTTACCACAACCCATCTACTGTAATTTAAATATTTAAAATAAATTAAAGGAAAAACCGCTTTGTGATCAATTTATTAACATTCATAACAAAATGTGTGGCGAGCTTTCCACTAATGTAAAGTGGCTCAATCCCAACATTTTGACTTTAGGATTTAGGATTCTTATTGTACCAATAGTTCCCACCCGTAGAGGAAGCCACACGGAACTTGCATAAAGCAGTCACGACTGCCACACAAAATAAAAACAATGGCACGCCACGACAAAGCAACAGAGAAAGACATTCGCCAATCAATTGACAGCAGCATAGGTTACCATTCATACGTATAGACAATCACAAACGCTAACCCCTCCCCACACACACACACACACACAACACAGAAAGTGAGAAATCTACACACACACGCACGCACGTCTACAACAATCAGGGAATAAAACTCAAAGTCAACCAAACACGACCCCTCTGCATTTCTGAATGGATCGGTTTCGTCACTGGCTAAGCTCTACAGAGGCGGGACAAAAAGGGTCGAGGGGAGGGGAGATAAAAGCACCCCGGTGCCGCACTATCCTGTCCCGCTCACATCTGGCAAATCTGGTCCTCAGAGTGGCTATTGTAAGTCGATGGGGGAACGTAAGCCAACATCCAAGAAAGCATATAGAAGCAGGAGAATGGGATCTGCAAATCACGTGTAAGCCATCAGAGGGCCTTTGGAGGGAAAACTATGGTTTCAGTTGAGTGGGCATAACTTCTTGTTGATCCATCACAGACACTTCCTGCAGCACCACGGCCTAGGCGATTAAATGCAACCTAAATAAGCCAAATCAAACCACCGCAATTTAGAACACCAGACGAAATTACCGTGTTGCTTCCTTGATAAGTGGATAACATTTGCTAATTGAATAAAACGCAATGCATGTCGAATATTTACATATTTTCTTTATAACTAAAATTTCCTGCCTTTCTGTCTCCTAGTTTAAGACCAAGATAGCCAACATCCGAGTATGCGGTCGGATTATTAATTTGAATCCAGTACAGGCAACTTGTAGCAAAAACGTGGCCCCCAGAGGTGGCCTAACTCAAAACCGAGGCATTGGTTAAACACAGGGTAAGACAACCGGGTTTCCGATGGTCTGGTATCAGCAGTTCACCGCAAATTGAATGAAGAGCAGGACGTTAAGGCAGATTTGACGGCGTAATCTCACTGTGCAGTCTCTTCCACCCACACACTGTTCACAGATGTGTTCTCTCCCGTTTTGCGTCTTGAAGAGGACAGTGGGCCCCAGCATTTCTGCAAGGCTCAAAAGACGCATTTCTCATTTCATTTTAAATAGTCCTGCGTTAATCGGATGGATGGTTTTGACTATGTGCGTGTGGGGGGGGGGGGGGGTCGATTCGAAGTAATTAAGTGCAATTGTGTATCATAGCACAGGTTCATGCCTTGTCCTTATTGAAGGTCACTTCCCATTTTACAAGCATCATTCTTGGGTTCTAGCACCTGAACTTAAACTGAACTGTTATCGTTAAAAACAGCTTTCTAAAAATATACACATTTTGATAAAATGACAACAATTAAGGATACATACCAAGCCAATATTCCACCAAATTTGCCAGCATGAAACCCCTGCACCATTAGATCTACTGTACTTTTATTTTATCACTGCTGACTACCTTAGCTAAAGACAGGTAGAATTTATGTATGAATACTAATAAGCATGTCAAGCGTGGGCAGCAGTTGGTGTAGTGGCTAAAGTAACAGGCATGTCATCTAAATGTGGCCGGTTCAAGCCCCAAGTCACAAATATAAGTGGATGAATGGAGAAATTTTAAGCTGTGCATGTTGCTTTGGATAGAAGCATCTGCTAAGCAACTAAATTGTAAGTAACCAGGTATGTCAAACACAGAACAGGATAAGCATGCAAAAGTGCTTTGTGTCTCCTGTGCGGATTATAACCACGACTACAACACATGTAGTTTCAGGGACCCAAACTGCCACAACACCATTTATTAAATTAAATAATGCTGGTCTTTGCAACGCATGAAGCCCTGTGTAATGGCTCCTTCCTAAGAAAACAACACCTCCGAATGATGACTAGGCTCCAATTATGAGGACAAAATTGATCTAAATCTAAAAACTTTCATATCCGATTAAATGACACTAACTATCTTTTATTGCTGTTCCACATATACCTAGAGCCGTTTGTTTACCTTTTTCGTAGTGAATTCACTCGTAAACAACTTGCCTGTAGTAGTGTGCGATAGGATACTTAAATCCACGCGTTGTAAAATAGTTCGCAAGAATCTGCAATTGAAGCAGCGCATCTACTGTAGAGATCCGTACATCGCGTGCACAAAGCCATCTTATGTAGAAGACGCATCGAACAAACGCAATGCACTCCACGTAAACAAAACGTTGCCACCTATGAATACAAATTAATGCTCTACATATCACTTGTTGACAGAAAAACGACGTTTTTGATAAATTCTCGTGAGCTACACGATCTGACAGGACCAGGCCTCAGCCTTGCACAAGTAATAGGTCTCGTACGTAACCCCGTTCGCGAATTGCATTCAGCATTTAAAAAGACAAACCACCCAATATGTGTTTTACCAGAGAACCTTAAAATAATATCCCTGGATGAGTCGAGTTTCGATATTTTAAAAATAACCGTACTACGGCAAAATAAGTCTTCCTATTTTTAGCGCACCGGGGCGTTGTTGAGTCCGTCTGAAAACAATTCTGTCAGGGGTAAAGCGGATAAACTAAATGTGCGCTATAAAATAGATATTCAAAGGAGGCGAAATAACAGCGCACATATAGCTCTTCCTTGTTTTTAACGTTTTAAAAAAGAAACGCATGGCAGTTTTATGAATCGGACGCTCCCCGTTTGGGCCGGACTGGTGCTGCTTTCGGCAAGACTAGTCAGATAGGAGCGGGCTGGCGGCACAAAGGCAGGAATTTCAGAGGGAGGGAGGCCATTCCCGGGGCGCAGCGGGATACACGGGTTGTTTAAAATTGAAACCACTCGACCCCGATCTGCGGCTGATGGCGACAGGACGAGATCTATATTGACTTGATTTCAGCCAAAAAGACACATCCGAATAGTTTTATTTCCCCGATAATTGTTATTTTGACTGATAAAGCAATCAAATGACGCAAGGGTAAATTGTAGACAAAATACATAGGGTAATATTTCGTATTTCTATTTCCTGTTGAAACAAAATTTAAAAAACAAATAGGTCTCTTTTCATATTATTCTACTTGCATCGATAAAAACTCCTTCGTATCGATTATTACATCAGATATTTAGCAATAGAAATTCGCACTGCTTTAGCGACAATCGATAAATGAGCAAAAACAGCAGTTGCACATAAATAGTTCCAGTGTAACTAACCCAGTCGGGAGATGCATGGCGACAGAAACTACCTTTTCAGCTACCGCCAATGGCATGACACCAACTCCACGCATTCACACATATTCGCTAAAAAGCGACTCAAATACAGACCCATCTCTGACACTGACAGACTTTTTGCCATCACTTCGACGTTTAGATGAAGCAAGTCAGCCCAACCGAAAAAAATCGCGGCACTACCAAATCTGCCAGTTACGTAGAAATAAAGAATCTGGATTTCCACATAGGAAATGTATAATCGCGTTAGTTTACTTCGCTTTGTTATGCAAACACTCAGCTGCAACTAACAGTTAACCTGTTATATATTTTACCGGAGCGGTTAAACTGTATGCTGTATTTATTAGCCGTTTCGCTTAAAGGACAGCCAGTTAATTGTTTGTTTTTTCCATATCGCACATAAATAATTACAGTGTGTATATATTTATAGTTAGTGGACTGCAGGGAGTCTTTCCGGAATTCACGCTCTGCTGCAGCGGGTCCATTTGGATTTTCCAGTTAGATAGATATAATCAAAACACATTACAGCGTCTCCCTACCAATATTGAAGGGTATAGCAGACCGATGAGCAAACTAGAATGTAAACTTATAGCTAGTTATACATCCGTGATCACATATTTTACTTTACAGAAAGGCTTGGTGATTAGCTATTCAGATCTACAACAAGCAATACGGAGGATTTTATCCATCGCTTTCTTTAGAAAGCAAGGAAGTTTCTCGGATTTCAGTATTTATTTCTACACTATTTACAGAGGGTGAACAATGACACGCCATTATTCCACCGATCCTTATCGACAGGCATCTACCCAGTTAGCTAGCTACCTGGCTAAATTACTTAGCTAACTCATTGTTCCACATTCTGAAGAATACTCCAGCCGATAGTTGCTAGTTAGCAACTGATAAACAAAACAGCTACCCATATGTTAGTTTGCTACCCAATTAGGATAACGCCGCGTTATCCAAGAAAACGCTACACGATGTTCTGCATAACAACAAAACGCTAGCTAGCTGGTTAGCGATACATAAAATAGACACCGACATCTTAGGTGTTACAAGACAGCTTGCTAGTTTTTTTTTTACCATTTCAAAGCTGGCTAGCTAATCTTCAAATACAATTGAAGTTACCAAAAACCCGTAACGCTTATTTATTAACGTAACTATATTCAAATATACATCTTAACCCACCCACAATCAGCCCTGCACCACGGCAACGCCAAGCGGTTTATTTTCATACTAGATCATGTGAATGGTTGTTGTTTTTTTTCCCAGAGGCCTGGTTTGGCCTCTCATAGCTAACTAGCCACCTAGCTAGCTACGTAAATCCTCGAACTCGACGTACCAGACTTACCCGCGGCCCGAAGCCTCTCAGTGGGCACAGCGCAACACAACCCTCAAAAAAGAAAGGAATATATCCTATCCGCCAGTGGATTCCTCATAAGTTCGAGAGAATTTCAGTAATTCCAAACGGGTCAAATTTTCGTAAACATTTAATAATGACCATTTCGGGTGGAAAAAACGGTAATTACCTCAGGAGGTTTTGTTTGGAAAAAGGGAAAGGTTGCAAACGGTGCAGGTTCGTGTCTCTGGCTCCCTCTCCGTTCTCTTGCCCTCACAGCTCCAACGAGAAATAATATACTAACAACAATAATCCGGGTCGGGAGGGTTCGTTCTTCCTTCTTACTGCAAACATGTAGACTCGAAAGATGAGAACATTCCCTGGTCCGGTTCTTTCGCCGGTTATACGCCGACACCAGTGGAAATGGCTGTAAATTCCGACTGGATTTGAAGAACAATTAAGAGGAAAAAATCAGAGACTATTGACGCGGTGATAAAAGGATCTACTCAGACTGACTCCCTCTCTCGCAGAACAAAATGCCGACCGGAAGTACTGCTGCAGGAATGACTCCCTCCACCGGCGCCAAACCAACCAGCAACAACTTACTTACTTCCGTTGCCTGCTGCGCACAGTGCGCAGCCGTCCACCACTCTTCTCGTGCACAGGGAAGTTTTGGTGTATATGAAGTGTATAGTATACGTTGGTGGGTGATGTTCTTTGATCACCTTGGATTGACCAAAAACCCCAAAATGAACCTGTTTAAGGGTCACTCTTATATCTGACAAAATATAAATCCAAAAGCCTGTATTAAGGATGCCGGATGGACATAGTCCTATTTCAGATCCTTTCCACATAAACAAAAATATAGTTTGTTTAAAAGTTGTAATTTCATAATACATCCCAACAAAATCATGTCCCAAATATAAAAAAACAAAATTTTGTAGGCTCATAAATGGTTACTTTCCCTTCCAAGTTAACCATCCTTTCTATGGTCTTTGTCCAAATTTCATCCATTGTGCTGTGTCAGGATGGAGTCAAACTCTGGTCAGACAACTGGTCCTAACTGGACATTCATCCATTACAAACTTGGGTTAAACTGGTGTCAGTGCGAAAGAGTCTGATGCAACCAGCGAGCCTTTTTTTGTGTGCAAGGTTCAAGCACTCAAATGCCCAAAATGTCATGGCAACATAATTTGCAAATAAATGCCCTTTCTGAAGTACGTTATGTTCTCAAACATTTAGTTGTGTGTTTCTATCATTGTAATTGATTATGTCATAATATAACTTAATTTAAAAGGACTGGGCTTCACAACGAAACTGGTTACCCCTTGGCTTTGACTACTGAGATGTGCTGTGTGTTTATCGAGAGGTGTTTTACACTCCAGATGACCTTTAATAATTCTTTTTGAGCAATGCGCACTGCTCATTAGAAAACAAAATTCATGCAGTTGGAAATACTTCTGTATTCTGATTTTTATTTCCTTCTAATGCATCGTATTTATACATGTCTAAAATGTAACTAAATGTATCATTTCTGCCTTAATTTTATGTCTTAGTCAGAGCTATTAACTAGAGTAAATGTGACATAATAAACCCTACATTACAATGATACAATGAACTTCTGTCAAAATAAGTTGACAATGTCTGAAGTGGCTGTTCGCTTTTTTCGGTCGGGGGCCTTCTTTCAGAACCATACACAGAAGGACATACACAGTTAGAGTAGCTGAGGGTTTAGTGACAGAGAACAGCTGGAGTGACCACCGCCTCCTTCCAGTGAATAGAGAAGCGCGTCACCAGCGCAGCTCGTGCAGCTCGGGAGAAAGACGGCGAAATGTGATTAGGCTTCTGGGCATACTGTGAACCGCGCTGCTGTCCATCACGGTGCATATCGACATTATATCGAGACATTATTATGTCTCGACATTGCGCCAGTTTCTTGTGACTTGGCTGCCCGTCGCCACACAGCCGGGGTTCACGGACCGCACCTTCGTACACGTCACGACCTTCACCCAGCAAAAACGTAAGATATTCCTAACGTTACTGAGATGCGATGAAACGTCAGTTAAGTTATGGGGTGCCGGAATGCAGTCTCACTAAATAATCGTTTGTTCATCGTTTGCGTAAAATACGATTTATTTTACCAATTTAAAGGAAGGTGGTATTTCATATTACTACAAATACTGACTTGCTTTTTTTTTTATTAAAAATGTTTTTTTTCCTGTAATTTGGTATGTAATTTTTTCAGTAATTTGGTCTGTAATTTTTCTGTAATTTGGTCTGTAAAGTGTAAAACAAAGAGACGAAAATACATTGACTAAAATATTTAACAGATATTTTAAAATAAGAGAACTACGGTGATATATAAGAATTATTAAGTATATCTGTCTCACTCCATGCTCGATTTCAGATTCTCAATTCGCGTAATGCACGACCACTACTCTGCCCTCTTGTGGAGAGAAAGAAGTAAAATATTATTCATGTGTATGAATAATACCATAGCTACCAATTACATGTAACCAAAGCAGATTTAACAAAGGCTTTTAAATGTTTTAAAATTTGATTACAAAACATGCATTTTCCTCGTAATAAATTCCGGTTTGTAGATATTATGCCAGAAAAGTGAGAGGAACATGTCCCCCCACGCAAAACACCTCAACCCAGTTCCAATGGATATTATGCCGCTGGGTACGGCCGCTGATGTGGCGAGCTGCCATTGGCCCCTGTATTTTCAAAATTAAAAAAATATATTATTAATTGGTTGCAAAATCCACAAGATGGGACATTGTTGTGCAAAAACAATTTCACATTCCAAAACTAGTACTAGGCTAGTTTTTGTGGCAAAGTTCAAAACAAAATTAAATTGACAGATTTTTAAACTTCATTATTTTTTTCTGTTGGCATATTTGTTTTTTGATATTATAAGCAAGCAACCTAGGCTTGCTGAACATTCTCAGAAGTAAACGTGGTTACTATTGGTCTGAAAGTTTAGGTTGTTTTTTCTTTTTACAGTCTTACAGTCTCATCTTGCTAGCCCAGAAGTATTGATGTACAGTGAATATTCGTATCTTCGGATCCCAGAAGCGGTGCTTCCTGATGAAGTCTAGCAAGATAAATTCCTGTACCTAGTTATTGTTTTAACTTTGTGCCACTTTATGCAAGTTCACCACTAGTGCATGAAAATGAGTTGCTTGCATTGTGTTGATGGTGTTGCTGATGACGGGGTTTTTTGGGGGGGTGGGGAGGGGGGGGGGGGGGATGTTATGGTTTGGTTGTCATTATTTTAACAGGGAGATTTTTTTTTGTCACATGATGTATGAATGTTGGGGAAACCTGTGCTCCCTCTAGTGACGACAATATGTTATGCAATTTGAACAGCTTACCCTAAGTGTCAGCAATTGTGGGTCAGAGCACCTAGGAAACACTGTAAACATGAGCGTGTTTCATCATGACAATCCTGAGCATAATTAGTGTGCAGAATGTTACCGATTTTGGTAAAAAAAACTCTTCACCTCTCCATCCTCCTCTGGTGTTAAAAATGTGGAGACTCTTCACCTCTCCATCCTCCTCTGGTGTTAAAAAAAATCAAGATTGATCTTTCTCCACCCATGTGCCTCAATGGCAGAATTAGGTTATTCAAACTGTCATGGTCACAGGCCTTTCTTAACTGACAAATCTGTGCCATATGAAACACAATGTAAATCTGTGCCACATGAAACACAATACAATCTGTACTACATGAAACACAGTGGAAATCTGTGCCACATGAAAGTTTGGCCCCTTCTCAGCTTACGATTGTGAGAGAGTTCTCTGCTGATGGACGACTGTTCTTGTTTGTTTTTTTGTTTTTTGCGGGCTCCTACGAACAGTCAGCGCCCATGTGTCAGTAGCCTCAATGTTGACGTGGCAACAGCAGAAGCCACCCCTGATCAGGCTGAACATGCAGCCACAGCTAGACGGTCCGTGTCCATATGTCAGGCCACCTGCCTCAGTGCATCGCCTAGAATCCTCAACTCAGCCATCTCTCAACAAGCCAGGCATGGCACTGGGAAATGACTTCTATTTGTCCTACAGATCACGGCTGTGGCACCAGTCTGGACAGAAACGTTGGCCCCTCGGTGGCACACATGAGGGAACCAATGCTCCATAAAAAATTTTCAGTTCCCAACATGCAAGCTCACGTCGACACATAAATATAATTTCTGTGTATAATCGGGATGGGATTTGTAAGGACTGGTCAAATTTACCGTTCATAGTCCCTTTTCTAAGCCGGACAAGAACGCGTCCTTGTTGATATTCGTCATTAAGTTAGCATGTAGGGTTTCTGGAGCAAAAAAATTCTCCCAGGACAGAAGTATCAAACATTACACTGTCATATGTTTATTGTCAGAGATTTTGAATTTTATGTATCCAATTTTAAGTCAGCCTTAAATAGTTTGGCAGAGATATGGATATGCATTTAACGTTCAGTAAGTACGACCTCTGACGTATTTTACATTTTTTATCTCTGAGGATGTGTTTTAGACGCCGGTTTTATCATATCACGGGATTCCACAAGGTAGCATTCATTTCCCCCACAAGGTGGCAGGAATACTCCACATTCCTTGTCTAATGACGCACACGATAGCGTGACAGGGGAGCAGCGTAGAGTTTAAAATCATTATAAAGTCAAATAAATAAGATACCTCAAAAGTGGGCACACTATCAAACATACTTTGAATTCCTTTATTTAACTTTTCCCTTCAGGGCGGTTGATAATTGTTGTTAAGTTGACTGACTTAGTTAAATGTGTGAAGCACAACGGGGGATCAGGCAACATTTAAACTTACTGTAAAAAATTCTAATTAATTAAATTAATTGTTAAATAAAAATGGATCTCAGAAATCTCAGTCTCAACAGTTCTCTATCTCAACATTTTTAGCATACTGCGCTGTCTCTTTATCACGTACATCAGAAAGATGGAAAAACCAATATATATATATACATATATAGTGTCATTTAATCTACCTATGACTCCTGTCTTTGTATTCAGCGGTGTTCTTCCCAGATAGCTTGGTTAAGGGCTGTTTAAAAACAAGGGAAAGCCTAGTGAGAAAGAGTTTTACGGAATTCTTCCTCTGAAATCTTCGTTTTTGAGGTGTTATTTGTGCACAACTGACAGATTAAGGAAAGGGTGCCGGCTTAAGCTGAAGCTGAAAAGCTTTATAAGCCAAATCATCGCTCCTCCATGTCATTCCCTCCGATGTCCCTCAACACCACGTCACTGCCACCGCGAAGGTAAACAGGCCTGTGATGCAAGTCTCCTCCGCCCAATATGTTGCTGTGCAGGAAGGAAAATTACATATCACCTGTACTGGTTATTGTCAGGGATTAAGGTTGTCCACGGAATAACTGACCCTTATAATAAATAAGTTGGCAGAGTTAGCTTTCAGCTAGCTGACTGCACCAACATTCATTTTTCACTCCAATTCCGATCCTTGTTGGATGATGAGTGCAGTCCTCATCTTGACCAATAGCCAGGGATAACTGAATACAGTGCTTACCGTTCAGCTCAAAATCAATCAATCGTCCCCATAAATATATATCACACAGTCCTTTTGCAGGTTTTAGGAAGGGTTGAAGTCCAGTGCGTTTATTTGGATAGCATACATTGACCATAGATGTCAGAACATTCTATCCTTTTGGCAGAAAAATCCCAGCAGTTTAAATAAAGATGGCATGTATTCTACGTTACAGTTTTATAATAGCAATGAATTCTTCAGTTTATCAGAGCCGAGAAACGTTGGTTCGATTGACCGTGTGGACCCAACTGTAATAGTCTGTCTACATACACAGACAGTGACAGCGGGAGGGGATAACGGGCGGGTGGCAGAAGAAAGACAGAGAGAGGAAACAGTGAAAGTGGGAGGTTCAACAGTGGAGAATAATTATATATGAGAAATCTAGGCCAGACCCCTACAGGTTCTGTAAACCATCCTTATTTAGTCCAAGTTTTTTGTTTTGTTTTTGGTCAGTTTTTAAACCACAAGAAGGTTGTAGGCAGGAGACCCCCACAAACCCACCCGCAAACACCTGCAATCCAGCTGTTGCTGTTTTGTCTGAAAATCCTCACCGTTAATGGGACACAGTCTGTTCGCAGTGTATTCATTTCTTAGGAGTCTCAGTTAGGTGTGTCTGCCCAGTCAGGGGAAGGCAGACGGCTTTGATCCACCCCTTGAGGATCACCACTCGCCCGTTTTTTTTGTGTATGTGTGTTTGCTCTGCGTCTAGTTTCCTTTTTGTTTGTGTCTGCTAAAGTTCAAGTTCCCTAAGTCAAAAAAAGACTGAACAAAGACAGAAAAAAGTTTCCCAAGAATCGAAAAGAAAAAAGTAATTTGTCGATGTCACTGTTTTAATTGTTGCCCCTGGGCCCATGACTGGATAGGTAAAAAAACGATCTTATTGTGAGACGCCACAATAGGCCTGGATCTCACCATCCTCTGGACAGAGGCGGATAGCCAGAGGAACGATCCTCAGTCCTCATCTCAGCGCACGTTTTCCTCCTGTCCGACCCTGCATTGTCTAACACAACACGAGTAACCCGAACGCAACATACGCAGATCACAATTCAGAGATGGAAAACCTCCGTTTCTTTTACATTTTTTATTTCTATATTCACTGGAGACAGTTCTACCTTTTCTTTCCTGTGTGAATTTTTAAAAACTTGTATATCAAATCTTGTGTGCTGCCTTTACATATAGACCCAACAGCGGGAATCACACACAGGTAATAATATTGTCCAGAAAAACAGTAAAATAAAAAATAAAATAAAAATCACAGTTTCCAATACAGTTAGTTCTTATACAATCAGCACACATTGTGCTGTTTGTTGGATTCAATTTTGTTTTTTTATCAGCTAAGGAGTTACATGGGCATTCTGTCCAGTTCTCAAAATGCACTTGTCCTGCAGAAAATGTACAGTAGACTTCCTCAATTAACCCATTACTCTTTTTACTCTACAGTTAATTTACAGAAATATATCTACATATTCTCTATATAAAAATATCTAAAAATATCTTCCCGTGCACTACAGCATCTGTTAGAAAAGAAAATTAACAAAGAAAAAAATATAACATTTAGGTACTTTAAATTGTGTAGTATAGTCAAATCTGTTAGAAGGCTCAGTTTACCAATACAATAACATTTAAAGTAAACTTAAAGAAAATAAAATAAAATAAAACCAGTAAAGTAACTCAGATGATGGATCCGGTTACAGAACAGTTTAGCAATAATTTCATGTTTTTTAGTAGCACAATTTATTTTTTATTCCTCATGTTGAAACAATGTGGAAACTAAAAAGTTCAAATGTACCTTTCTTGTGCAATGCCAACCAAATAAACAAAAACAAAAACAACAGATAAAAGCTAATAATAAAACAAATTCTCAGGGAAGGTCAGGACACTAGATAATTGTTAAACACAGGGCATAAGCCTCCGGTCTCTGGACTTTCAGGGCTGAATATACCAGAGGAGGCCAAAACGATCTCACACAGTCGTCCCTGGTCACACAACACGCATCATTGTACTGTGTACTGTGGCATGAGCGGGCCCCTGTGCCATTCTATAAAACTCCCCAAAGTTGTACACAGAGTTCAGATACGTTAGCAATATGCTTTGCTGTCTACGGGGATTTTCATTTTTGGGTATTTGCCAGGTAACCTAATGAATGCACAAACTTCGTCAAGCAACTTCACGCGCGGCGACAAAGGTGGATCGAAGATGAACCACACCCGCGTCTGGATGTGAAATTTAGCAGGAATAAAACCTGAGGAGTCCGGAGTCTGCCTGGACGGTCTCCTCTCATTTTGAAAGAGCCCGTTTTGGGCTTTTATATTCCCCAGCTATTTTTTTAAACATTCTAGGCGGGGCGCGCCCCCCCCCCCCCGCCCGCGGCCGACGCCGGCGGAGCCCGCCCCCCCCCCCCGCCCCCCCCCCCCCCCCCCCCCCCCCCCCCCCCCCCCCCGCCCCCCC
>JAOYSI010047819.1:0-13969 GCA_025775065.1 Hiodon alosoides | reverse complement strand
TGAGCCCCATGAGCTGGCCTGAGCACAGACTGAGCCCCATGAGCCCTTCCATGCACAATTGAGGGGCCCCATCTCATTCGTCCCAATTTTCCAGACAGGATACATGGGGCGGGAAATGATGCCTTTTAACCTTTGACTGAACTCCAAATTGAATTCCAACATGACCCTGTGCCCCAGTCAGGGATAGGCAGCTTGAGGCTTGTACCTCTTCCCTGGGACGTGTTGTCTTCCATGTGAGTTGAGACGGCATTCAGGTACTTCCGTTTCTCACGCTCCCAGTCTGCATTCCTCTCAAAGAGTGCTGGCCTGCGATTAGAATAGGAAGGAGCAGAGGCACAGTGTGTACTACAAGGGAGAGTACATTAACAGCATACAGAAAGGTCAGCACATCATACAATAAAAGTGTACAAATACTCCCCTCTAGTGGCGAGACATGCATTTCATTAACATTTCTTTACCGGTGCGATTTATCCGTCTGTCTGTTGATGGAATTCTGCGCCGGCGGAAACTGCACATCCTTGCGGCCACAGCGATTGTCTGGAACGACGACCACTGACTTCACCTGGCCAGTGCATGGCGCACACCACCAGCAGAAAGAACACACAACACTGAGGACACCAGACCAGGGATATCCCATACGAGACAGGCACTGCGCAATCTGCCAGAACCTTACCTTGACCTGGATGGGCACGCTACTCCAGGACTCACCCTCTTCTATAGTCCCGACTGAACACTCCTGGATGGGAGCCTGCTGAACCTTCCGAGGCTCGTCACTCAGGCACTCCTCCTCAGTCTTTCGAACCGGGGACTCCTGTTCCGGGGCGCCGATACTGAAGCCCCCCACCTTACCCACACTTACGTCAACGCCCTCCTCGTCAGCCACGCGGGGCAGCAGGACAACCTCTGACAGAGAGACTGGGCTTTCTCTGCACACGCCAACCTCCTTTTCTGTGGCCTTGTCAAATGAGGAAGGGCACGGCTGTTTCCTGCCCACCGCAGAGATCGTCTCTTGCTTTGGAAGAGGGCTGGAAGTACACGTGGGCTGCAAGGTTACCTCTGCACCCTGCAACTTCGCCATCTGCCCCTTGGGAAGCATCTCCTGGTAGAACTTTGAGAAGTAACCCTCATCGGTACATTCCCATCCTTCCCCTGTTCCCTCGCTGTCACTCTGGGTTGAAATTCTCTCAGAAACGCCTTGATGGTTGCCGAAACTGGCCACCTCACAATAACTGTGGCATTCGATTAAATCATCAAGCCCCTCGCTGTCACCCCTCTCACTTTCGATGGGGCTCAGGCACAGAATCTCGTTGACGTCAAAGTCGAAGGCGGGCCTGCCGTCCGACGAGGCCTCGGTCGGCCGCACCGCTGGGCTCGGAGAGTCCTCACTCCGGCCCGACCCAGGCGACTCGACATTCCGGACATCAGGGCTCAGAGGCGCAGACACCCCTACTTCGTTTCCTACACGGGACAGAAGCACTTTTGGAGGGGGCACAGCATGTCTCTCGTCAGGATAAGAAAAACCAGAGTCCAGGACACAAGCAAGATCTGGGGAACTACAGTTCAATCTAAAGCGCTTCTTAATTGGCATCTTGTACGATTCCTCCAGTAAGGAGTCATCAAACAGCTTCTTAATGCCCACAGACGCCTGGTTGTTAACAAGCTCCATTTTGAGGTTACAATCGGGATCAAACAGAATGGAAGCCGAATTGCTCCGCCCGTCACCAATATTACCACAGATCATCCTGGAATAGCTGGAGCGCGGCTTCAGGTGAGTACACCAACACACACATCCATTCTTCTCTCTGGCAGGACTATGTCTAGACTGAATGGTGTTAGTGGGCAGGTAATTCTCCTCCATTTTAAAGGACTGTGAGTAAGGAATGTCCTGGGAGGGGACGAAAAAAAACGATGTACGGTTGACTTAAAACACACAAGACAATCATACTTTAGCCGGAAATCATCTTCCACTTTGCAAGGTTTTATTTTAAACAAACAGTCATCTAAAGATCAAAACAATTAAAATGAGCAGCCACGCATTTACTATTTTATTTGATCCAAAAACTGTAGTGGTCTTAAAACGCATACATAGATAAATATTAATAGGTAACGTCAGGCAGTTGACCGAGACTAGCTAACCGTTACTAGCCGAAGTAAACTTCATAGGGACTATGGGAAAAGCTGGAAGTTCGCCAGATCCGATTAAGTTACCATCTATTTGTCCAAACAATTGGATCAAAATAACTGAACACATGTTTGTATTGTGGAAATATGGTCATAGCTATAGAATGCAATTACATTCATTTGGTTGGCCATTCAGAATAAGAGCAATTTTAATTTACGACAAACGGCCCTTCACAGTCGTAAAGGTTAAGCCTAAGTCACTAATACCTTACACCAAACAGTTAGCCGACTTTAGCTGCAGAACTGACTAGCTAACTAACTTAAACCTTTTCGTATTAAAACAACGTACCGAATTATTTAGCTAAATAATTATCAAATAGAAGTAGTAGGGGGGTATAAGTGTAACGAATGTTTCCACGTGCAAATTTAATCAAGAAGGATGAAGTTACAGCAATAAAATCTAACTTCGAATTCTACAACATCAAGTTATATCACAATAAATGGAGACCGGATTCTACTTATACAATTATAAATATAAAGTATTTAGCCACTTTGCAGTTTCGAAATAATAATCATCTTTTAATGAAATTGCAAATATACAGTTAACGCATCAGTAATGCAATTAGAGTAGGCATATTGCAGATTAAGGCTTTTGAATTACAAACTGACTTACCAGTATAATGTGTTATCACTCTAACGCCTGCAATCAAAAGTTCCTTAACTAACAAATACGCCCAGCTACTCCAAGTCAGCGCCGAAGATAACCAACCGCTAGCTAGTAAACGATCAAGATTTTACCACGTGGTTCCAAAATCCGTCATTGTTAAGGCCACACAATAACTTATTGTCTACTTAAAATGCTTAATCTGCTGGAAAATTATTGAAAGTACCAATGTCTTCGACGTTTATTTAACGTATTTCATATAACTGGTTTACTGGTTTGGCTTTTGTTCACAGTTGGATTTTAATTTTAATGTTACCAAACAGTGTAAAGATAAACATTTTTTTTAATGTACCCAAGTACATTGGACCAAGCTACATCCTGCGTCTAACAATGGCTTATTAATTGCTCAATGTTCTGACTTAATACGCCTGGCTATGGCTTTCAAAGAAAAAGCCATTATTTTGTCCACCCAGTTTTGCTTATTGAATAAAGGAGCATCCTCGTCGTATCTCAGTGGGATGAAATGCATTAGAACAGATTGTGTCTAGGGTGACATTTCTCAGAAGCACCACCCAGTGGCTCTATCTGGTACTGCCACTTGCGTGTATTTGCTAGAGCGTGTATACCTCTTCTTACTTTATATTTTTCTTTTCGACGGATATTTTATCTTGAAAGCCAATGATTCCCAAAATTAAACAGCCCTCACCCTCAAATATCTTTTTCACGAAAAGCATCAGTTGCTACACTGCCATTAAGCTTAAATTGTGGTGTGGAAATTGTGTAAAACATGCATACAACATGGACCCTAAAAACATGTATGCAAGGGAAGAGGCAGATTCCGGACAAATAAAGCAAATGGGATATACATTTATTTGTTGGCTTCAAGGAGGCACACAGGTTTGTAGAGCAATGATACATGCCTCAGTACTGCTGTTGTGGGGACATTACTTTTAGCCACTAGGTCCCATGTGTGCTTGGGGAAATGCCATTTTTAAACTGCAACTCACCTGCAGCTCATTACCACTGTCGACTGAAAATCTGCGCCTTGTTTGAACTAATAGGAAAACCATTCATATCAGTGGTTGACGTAACAGGCCAAACTTTTAAAATCTGTTTCTGATGTGGACCAATGACAAGTCCTTCATGTGTGAAATGCAATGCATAGACAAGTAATCTTGGGAGTCCCAAAGGGCACTTAAAATGGCACCAGGTACCAGGTAAAATAGCCAAACTGCACCACATACAATTACATAACCTAATCTTGCCCAGAATTCTGCCATTCATGACCATCTGACATAAAAAAAAACTCACATTGATATTTTATTAACTTAATTAGAATGAATGGAATACGGACAGTATTATTCCATTTAACTTAATTTCACGTAATGTACAAAACGTCAGAAAGAATATTAACAAATTGGACTAGTCAGGAATGAAATTTAATTAAAATATCATTTAAATATGCGCTTCCACTTGGTTTCAGGTTATTTTGGGGCTCTGTGTGTTACACATGCACCCTTCTGCTTGGCTTCAGAACTAGTGTGGTTAAAAAGACCCATTTTGGACATTACTAGAGCGTTTTAAGGGCTGACACCAATGCTTGTGGCAGTGCCAGTTTGCAATTACTGACCAGTTTGGAGTGATTAACGCCACAGAACACATAGATGCCTCCTTCCGTGCGAACTGATGTGTAACAATCCATACAAATCCATGGAAAGAAAAGTAACAGTAATACGGGCATAATTAAGCGTCTTTTCCGGACAGATGTCCATTCTCTGACCGTGACAACTCCAACTCCAGCCTCTAGTCACTCTTTAGTCTTGTGTTTCAAGGCCCATGTTAACAAACCCTGACGTTTCCTGGTAACAGCAATTCTCACAGTGTGGGCCGGATCTTCCTGGTGTAAACCACAATTTTGCGCTTCACAGACTGAAGTTACTGAAACGTCTTCTTAAAAAAATATATATATTAAAATTAAAAGTAAAAATAACACAGGCAGGTCTTGCAGTATCACAGGCTTTGTTTCCACAGACCTTATTTTTCCTTGTGAGCATAATCTGTCCGTCCAAACACAGGTAGGGTGATAAATTATAACTCCATTTCATGGGAACACACGATTTTGGTAAATACACACAAAGCGAAAAATAAAAAAGGGAATATGTTGACTAACAAATATGCAATTATTGCACGTTAAAAAAAAAATATATATATATTTCGTACGTTTTATTGCTTTGGTCTGAGTTCTGACTGCACAACATTCAGCTCAGTCCTCCTCCCAGCTTCTGCCCACCAGATGGCGCCAGTGGGGCCTTGAGGGAAGAGTAACGGTGGACCCTTGATCCCCTCAGCCCTCGCGCCCTCAGAACCCAAAGATGTCATCTCTGTCTGTGGCGCTGGCATCCGCTTTATCCCAGTCAGTGGGGGACAGGCACTCGTCAGTGTTGAAGTCCTGAGGGGTCACCCCAATGTCCAAGACCTGGGGGTTAGAGCGAGACTCAGCGAGTCTGGAGGGGAGCAAGAAAAGGAAAGGTCATTAGAAACGTCTGGAAAAAAATTAAAAAATAAATCACACATACCGAAAAGATGAACACATGCAGTCTCACGTTGAGTGAAACTCCACCCATTCCGTTCCCAGAATTCCAATGGATCATACACCAATCCCCGCTCCCAAAATAAATAACATCAGCGTTGACCCAATGGCAGTGCATGTGGATGCATATGGATTATGGGGTATGCTTCCTTTCTGACGAATTGGTTGGGATGCAGTCAGCCCTGTATCACATCCACGGGAGAAGTATACGTAGAACAGCCTGGTCTTTTACATGCTAACTTACCAGGCAGTGTGTGGCTGTGATCAAGCCGCTTTACAAAACCCCATCAGACGTTTTTACATTCATGAAAATCTTCTTTTCAAGCAATTTTCTTTTGGGTGGGGAACATTAACCATAAAACAGTTTGAAGTGTTCAAGAGAACAGAAAATGAAGGCTGAACAATAAACCCCTACCAATAAGCATCATGTCCAAAATCAATGATTAAAATGAGGTGCACGGTGCATGTTTAAATTGAGAACGCACAGTTTCTATTCTTGTAACCCTCAGAGAAGACAAAACATTTTCAGTTTTCGTGGTGATATAATGTAAAATGAGCAAACATCAAGTAATGATTTTAACATACAGAAGCCATTTATGCAGTCCCTTTTTTTTTTTTTTAACACAACAAAGAAAATTTGTGCACAAAGAGTAGGGCTGTCTGATACTGGCCTTGTTACAATAAGAAGTGACCAATTTAAAACAGCCATTAATATTTTCAGTATTTTATGACCTTCTCAGCTATGGCTACGGGTGAATAACAAGCTAAATAAACTGCATGTAAATTTTCACCCCCCCCACACACCCATAATTGGATTATCAAAGCATTTCCTCCTCCCCGATTTGTTGCTATGGAAACAACAATGTTACATTTCCCTCAGTTGGCCATTGTACATTTCAGCATTTGGGTATCCCAAAGAATGTCACAGAGATACCACAACCGAATGTGCCCATCACGAGTTACACATGTGTTATAATCACAGTGTAACTAATTAAGTGTAACTTTACAGAAATATTCACAGCACTATTAAGGACACCCACTTGCATACAAAGGACGTGGCGGCACCCCTCACAATGCGATGCGATTACGATTAGGTCTGATTGCGGCTTTGCTTACCGCACCACACAAAACGCAGCGTTAATTGGTTGGACATAAGCGGTGAATGATTCAATGGCCCATAGGGGAATCGGCGACCGGCGAAATGGGTCCCTGATGAGTCTCGTAAAGAACAAAGATGTCACTTTCCGTTCCGTGAACCCTTCGTAAACCAACCGAGTAACAGAAATTCGCTCCACCTTCTCTTGTTCATGCTGGCCTTGACAGCCTACTGCCCTGATTCTCTCTCTCCTCCAGCCTCCACTGGTCTCCATCTCCTTCTGTACACATCCCTCCACCTTCACTGAATACGTGCTCAATTCATCTATTCATTTCACACGGTTCATTATAAGCATCCTCAATTGCCAACGTTCAGTCATGCAAGATACACTTTAAAAGTGTAACAGTTCTGACCCAGAATAAAGTCAAGGCAATGAAAACCACACACCAGTACTGCTTTAACACAGCCTTGGCCTCCTGCAGAAAGGGTTAACTCAGTGTCGTGGCAGCAGTGGCGAAAGAATGGCTGTGGAAAATGGGGGGTGGGGGAGTGGAATTACAAGATTAAACATTCATGAAGATACGAGCACTGGAGAGCGGTGATCGCAGAGAGCCGGCACAGAACACCGCCACGCCCCGACAGAGAAAGCCCAACAGCTGCACGCTTCACTTGACTGGGTCACAATGCCACCGATAAGCCCCAGCGCGGCACGCTAACGGCGGCAGCGTGGCAGGGTCCTGAGCCCCTCTGGACGGGCAGGTCTGGGGACGCTACCCTTGTGACTGCAAAACCGATGACGAAACTGGATGGAGGTGGTGGGTGGGAGTGGACCATGTCAGAGGTGGTGGGAGGATCAAGGCTAATGTGGGGAGGGGGGGGGTTGGTCAAATGGCACTCCAGTGACAGCACGACACAGTTACCTGTCGACGAGTCAAAGCTATCCAAACTGCGGCTGGGGATGCAAAGAGAACGCGAGTGTCAGTGTTTCACCTTGCAAGATAATCAAGGGTGGCACCAATCAACCTAAAAATATCATCTGGAGGTCTGCAAAACAACTTCAATTTCAATTGTAATATTAACAGGGGGGAAAAAAGATTACAGGTGAAATAATTGCAACAAAAAAAAAATCTGGATTTTTGCCCTGGCTTTGTTGAAAGAACCATGCAATATTTTGTATGGCCAGTAGATGGCACTTTTAAACATCTTTACAGAGGTGGGAGTAAAAAAGGTTGAGATTATGCATCCTTTCCCTTCATGCTTTTGCTTCTAGAGATAAGGGTTGGGAGACAAGCACAGTGAAATTTGGCAGTGCAGTCAAGTCAATCTAGTTGTAACTGGAAGCCTGACCTCATGGACAGAATTATGCATTTGCTCACAGATTTGCTTGCCTAAAGGCTGATTTAGACAAAACAATAGACCCATCAGCTCTTGGGAAGAGCAGATAAAGCAGAGAAAAAGCCAGAGGTGGCAGATCCCTTTGGCCTGAGGAAGGTTCTTACACCACAGCTCACAAAGCAACTGCCACGCGCTTGTGAAACAAGCCCTTGTGACAATAACAGGATTGAACATAAATCCCTATATCACAGACAAAAGGTGTCATTTCGAAAAAAGAATATTCCTCCACACGGGTTTTAAACTGCTGTTTTTCTGTTGATTCCATTCCCTTAAACGTGAAGCTGTACTTAGCAATTTAAACAAACCACGTGAAAGCCAACAGCCACAGATACAGTGTGCTAATCTGACACGGAGATCAGGAACAGGGCCACGACTCTGGGCAAGCCTGCTGAAGATAGCAAAGGTTTCTAGGCCTTTATCGTCCTGATCTTCCCAACGGCTCGTCCAGAGCCCGGTGCCTCCAATTCTACACCACATCCCTGCGATGGTTTGGGAAACACAGGCCTGAGCAAGGCTCTTCACATCCCAATTAGCAGGAGTGCTGTCAGCAAATGTCGTCCTTTCTGCCTGGCATTAATTATCGCAGCAAAGAAACAAAGTGACTCATAATTTCTTTGCATGGACAAATGATCTGATAACGGAGGAAGAAATACGTGTCAAATGCTTAATTGGAGCTCATCAAAAGACCATTTTCCCCTCAAGGACAGGCAGGAACACATGAAAGCCTCCATCAATTTAATTCAAGTGCTGCATTATCATGCTACCTCAAATCCACGGAGAAAGAATTCTGTCAAAATTTAAAGAGTCTTCATAAGGAATCAAAAGTGAATGCTTTAACCTGGTTTTCCGACAAATTAAACCATTTTAAATAATGAACACTTAAAATTTGCCAAGAAGGCTAGCTATATATTGCCAGTGGTTACGGTAGCCTAGCACGCAGTCCAGCCCGTCTGCTTAATCCCAGAGCATCTACCCAGACAGGTGTCGTCAACACTCCTGGGCAGCCAAAATCATGCAAATTTTCAAGGTCTCCAACACTGAACCTGTAGCTAATTTAGCATAATAATTGATCACATTCTGCATCAAGGGTTCGAGTGGAACAAAAACTGATCTGGTGCTTGCCGAGCCCTGTACTAGACTATTTTGAATCACAATAGTGGCAGGGGATTTCCTTGTCCGTGTGAATCATAGCTCTGTAGACCGGAATGGGCCATCTTATCAGAGACGAGCTTAAGCGCAGCCTTCTATGCCTTCCAGCCAAGGGAAGAGGATGACCGCCCATCCGGAGAGGCGCGGCCGGAGTTGTGGGCTGAAAATCGGACTGCTGAAAGGCAAACCGTGTTCGTTCCGCCATTAAGAAGAACCGCGGGGGAGATGATGCAATGAAGACACCGGGTTGTTTTGCCAACAGAACCTGTCACTCACCTCGAAAAAGCTTCATCCAGACCGTCATCCAGTTCCTGTGGAAACACAGATGTAACATTAAAACCCACACTCTAAATGTCTGAGTTGTTGTATTAAATAATTACCTTACATGCACATTTATTTGAGGCTACTTGCATTTTCTTTAAGTCAAACAGCTGGATTTATTTTACACAATACGTACATTTTGAGTATACGTGGCTGGAGTTTAAAAGTGCCATAAGTGTTTTATTTGGGATATGAACCAATAACCCGCTGGTCTTCTAAACACAGACATATATTTCTGTTCTAGCACAGGTTCTCAACTCTAAGGTTCAAAGATATCCAATCTGGTTTTTAGGCGACAAGGACATGCTTTTAATAGGCTTTGAGCGTATCCTCATACAGTGACAAGATGACATCAAAGGTGACACCGGCATACTCGCTGTACCATTTTTGTTTTGCATTACTTTGGGAATGGGTGGGGGAAAACAATGTTGCACTCATAACGCCGATATCAGGATGACTATAGCCTCCACTAACATTTGTGGAACTGCTTGTCTTCCAGTAGAGGGCGCTCATTTGTGAGTCAGTGAACAAATGGAAACTGCTCAATCTGCCCTATTAAGACTCAGCAAAGTGGGGGGGGGCCTCTCCTGACTACTGCCTTGATTTCAGCAGCCGCCTAAACCCTGCAGACACATTTCATACGCTTTAGGACCTTCCAAAAACTCACGTCTCTTTCTCTGTCTGGACCAGTACGGTCATCCTCGCTGGTGAGCGCTTGGGCTGTTGGCCTTACCCATACTATATTGTTGTTCTCGGTGGCATTTCCGTGCACCGCCAAGGGCTTGTCTCCGAGGGCCACGTCCTCGCTTGCGTTGGCCAGCCCTGCGATCGCCCCCTCTTCCAAATCCAACAGTTTCCCTGTGGCCACTTCTGCTGGACAGACAAGAGACACCACTGAGCACCAACGCCTGCCTCCAAAATGCATTTAATTCATCACCGGGGAGGCACCGCAGGACTGTACACGCACACAAAAGCCAGGACAGTTTTTATTATTTTTTATTCTATGGCCCAAAACACACAACAGAGGGAATTCCACTCCAAGTGTAGAAAAATCTCTTACCCAATAACCCCCCTATGCTGAAATTTCATTTGAGGGCCTGGGGTCAAAGCGTAACAGTCTGATTCATTGACTCAATCTCCCCCCATCCTCCCCAATGATGCTCGCCCTGTCTAGGAATTGTACCTGGGAGTCCTATCTATTTTCAATCTACGCATGGTTAAAGACACCTTCATTTGCATTTTCAGACACCTCCTGCCCTTCAACATGCTGACCAGCAACTGTAGACAAATAGATCGGATTAAATTACTCTACAGTCCGTCGTTTCTCCTGACCGATTCTCCAATTACGTCACCGGTGTCACTCCGCGTCGGTCAGCCGACATCCGCAGCAATTCCTTCTGCAGAAAAGCCATTATCAGTGAATGATTAGTCAGCACCTGACCTTGCCGTTCAGCGGAGACACGTGTGAGTGTTCACCTGCCGCTCAGTGGCCGTTTAAGGCCTGGTCAGAAAGAGCCTCGAGCACGTCCCGTGGCAGAAGAACGAGCTGCCTCGAGCCTGCTCTCCGCCCACGGAAGAGCGGCCGGAGAGGGGTCAGGTATCAGGGGGTTCCATTAAGAGGCTCCCACAGGCAAAAGCCACTCCGCCGCGGGAGGGTCTCGATGTCGGCCCGGAAACGAGCCGCAGCAGGCGGGGCTAGGGCTTCAGAAACCTGAGAATCTGCCGCTTCAGTCTCTGGGCCTCTCATTGGCCTCTCATTGGCCTCCCTTCTCTCTCAGGCACAATTCCCAGACAGCCCAGTGTCCCATGTTGGGATAGAGGCCCCTTGGGGATCTGCTCCTCTGATGTTCACAGGACGGTGCACAGGGAAGAAAAGTGACCTCCTTGAGCCCTCCCCAACATGACCAGTGAAGGTAAAGAAGATTCAACAGCTACACAAACTCAATGTCCCCTCAATTCCAATCAAAGATCAAAGGATCCTCTCTTTAGAGCAGACTGTTTACTTGAGAAAAGTTTTTGTTATGATGAGAATGTGGGATCGTGAGCGAGTCTCCTCTGTGCAGGGTGAGAAAGATGCTTCTGTAAGCACGTTCACATATGGATAGCCCCAAAAAAAAACCCTGACGTTGGTGCGCAGAAGGCAGTTGAACTAAACTAATTACAGTCCAGGGACATTGTCTTTCAGGCTGGCGCTCTTTCAGGAATGTAGCACATTTAAGAGTGCTTACACTTCCAAAAACTCCCCTGCTGGCCCGACGTCCTAATTCAGAATTGACTTTGGCAGATTATGGCTCAAACTAAAGCGAGTAGGTGATTCCGATGGGCTCAAACTGGGCAGCTTTGGAAAGCCAAAATGGAGGACAGTTGCCCCCCACCCAGAAACTCCTACCCCCAGGCCCTCTGAAATAGCTAGCCTTCGTTAGTCGCCCGGATAATTGTCCACCAGAAGTGTCATTAGGAATGAGCAGGTGCCCTGCAACCATCTGCGCAGGACCTGGCGAAAACAGCAGATAGGCGATTAAACATGGCCGCCACTTGACTTACCCCCGCCTTTCAAACTGACAAGGCTGGCAGAACTCTCTGACTGGGAGCTGCTGGCCCCCTCACCATCCGAACCCGACTTCACCCGCTTCTCCTTCTCTGGGAGAGAGAGAGAGAGAGAGAGAGAGAGAAACCGAGAGACATCGTCAGTCAGGTTCAGTCACGAGGGAGCTATTTGGGGGCAAAGAGACAAGTCTTGACAAACAAGCAAACGATCAGAAAGAACCAACCACACCCAGATTCTTACATTTATACATACGCAGGATCTTCAGTACCGGGTGGAGGGGCCCCGCAGACATTGCTGCCCTCTAGAATCAGCTCAAACAATGCTGAAGACTGCCCTATGGGAATGAAAACCCACTTCTAAAACAGAACACACACGTGTGCACACGCACACACAAATCCCACGGCGCTACGTTTCAGAAACTTTGTTGGGAAAGCACTCAGGTTCTAATGCTACGTTATATTAACATTCCCACTCAAGGCTCTTCGCAGCGGTCCGTATCAAACCGTTGTGTACAGTATAAAACAGTATATCGTTTTGTTTTTTCCTCACCGATTTGGAATAGCCAGTCTCGCTAATGCCTCTCAGCTTGTCTCTACAACTCCCGCCACAACACAAGGGGAGGATGAGCAACTGGTGTCCTCTAATCTACGCCACTGCAAGCCCTTAGGCGCCAGGAAGGCAGTACGAGAAGCTCGTTAGCGACAAGCCTAATGAAGCCCCACCGATTTAACCTGCCCTGGCCCGGCCCCGGCCCACCGCTGTGACTGGGAGAGTATTTACTAATGACTTGAGCTGGTTTTATAGGGCTCATTCTGCGCTAAGGCGAGTGCCTTTTACCGGCAGAGCGACGCGTCCGTTCGGCCGCCGGTGGAGAAGAGGCCTCCGAGTTGTCCTTGGTTCTTGTCAAACTGGCCCTCAGCTCAGAGGCGATTGTCATGCTGGTGTCACTGAGCTACGGACCGAGGGTCATACACAAATCACAGCAATGCCGAAGGCCAGAAGTACCGTCTCAACATTCAGTGCTCTTAAAAAACCCGGGTGATCTGCTCCTTCTGAGACATAGGAACACACAAGCCGATCATGGCAGAGACAGAACACAGGGTCAAAGATATAAGCCCTGCACTTCAGAGGAAAAAAAACAACTCTGGCTCCATTTGAAGCAGCTTGGTCTCTACAAATTTCCATAGCATCTGTTTGTGTGTGTCTATTTGTGCATGTGCGTTGGGCACACCCTCATTATTCCAACCCACAATCCTCTGGGGCCCCTCTGCTCCCAGAGCCAGACTCCAAGCTTTTTGAAGTGTTCTTCCCCCTGCAAGAGCAGAG
Organism: Hiodon alosoides; assembly: GCA_025775065.1. NCBI lineage: Eukaryota > Metazoa > Chordata > Actinopteri > Hiodontiformes > Hiodontidae > Hiodon > Hiodon alosoides. Next base: position 759 of record JAOYSI010047819.1, on the reverse strand, counting down.
TAAAAAAGAAGAAAATAAATCACCTCCTTTGATATTCCCCTGAACCGCCAGCCCACACACTTCCCGTTTCATCCTCTCCAGCACAGAGCTGTGAGGCTGACACCACACCTGCACATCCAACCCAGGAAAGGAGCAAGGAGAATCCACCATGCGTCCCAAAACTGCGAGGCTGACACAAGTTCTCCTCTGTGGGTTCAATATTCATGCGACTGACACAGCACAACACTAACAGCCGCCTTGATCTTCCACCAGCAGAAAATAAAATATAAACAACCCCACGCTCAAAGGCGAAACCCTGGAGAAAGACGCTAGCTTCTCCCATCAACCGCACTCCCTCTCAGATGATTAATGTCTCAGACAGGCCTATAGTGACAAACGCAGGGTCTGGCGGAAGGCTTGGCGAGACAAACAAAGCAAGTCCGCTCTCTAAACGACGGAACGCAGTGACAGCCAAAACTTCTATTGCCATGGGAATCGGCACGTTTAAAAAGGGAGAGAACGGAGTGATCACTTTTCAATGGTAGCTGAAAGGCTGTCAAAACAATTGAATAAAGAAAGGGGGAAGCAAACCTGCAAGTCATTTCCCTCTGTTTAAATCCCTTCTTCGCCCCCAAAAAACTCAAATGCTCTGTAGTTTTAGACAGTCTGAGCAATACAGTCTTTGGAAGTTCTCCCATAAATAAAATTTAACACACTAGCGTATTTTCATAAATCATGATTCATACAATATGCTGATGGTGGGAGAAAAATAAATATATA
>JAOYSI010047797.1:0-26557 GCA_025775065.1 Hiodon alosoides | reverse complement strand
TGTGTGTGTGTGTGTGAGAGAGAGAGAGAGAGAGAGAGAGAGAGAGAGAGAGAGAGAGAGAGAGTGTGTGAGAGAGTGTGAGTGTGTGTGAGTGCGTGAGTAAGTGTGAGTGAGTAAGTGTGAGTGTATGTATGTGATGGACCGGTGAAAGCACTAAAGCTTTAGTCCCCTCAAGTCTTTCTCTTTGTCCCAAGATTTTCTACTGCACAGTGTGACGCACTATTGGGCAAGCCTGATCAATTACTGAGCCGGCACCCCGACCAGTCAGCCATAAACACGCAGCAAATAGCAACATCCACATACTTATATCAAAGCTGTCATTTCCTGAAGACAACAGATAACAGATGGGTATTCAGTGTTGTTTTTCTGTTCCTGCAGATGTGCCAAGTCCAAATCATAACGAAGTAAAATTGTACAGAACTGCATTAACTGTTTTCTGGGCGTGCATGAAGGTCACCTAAGATAAGTTATTTCACCGCAATCATTTATGGTGAAAAATAAAACGACAGGGGCTGTAGCTGCCTTGTCAGCCAGAGAGAGAGGCCAAGCACAGGGGGAGAACATTTCAGAGAAACACACTCTGGGAACAATTGTTTGTGTGTGTGCGTGTGTGTGCACGCGTTTGCATTTACCTTTTAATGTATTCTCTCTGGAAAACAGAATTCTTCCAACGACGGGAGACAGACTTTGCTTCAGTTAAGTGTTCACGTCATAGTAAGGGATTAGTGGTCACATGGTAATAATGCACATTGAATCTGTCAGTCATGGTCATCTCTTACCGTGCCACCTGGTTGATGACCGGAGCGAAGTTGGTTGGCCCGTAAAGTTGCACAGTCCTGAGGCTCTGGAAGTAGGCCTCCAGAACTCCTTCGATTCCCACACAGTTTGGATTTTCGCTGTCACAGTTCTGGGTAAGTCAGTACAAAAGGTCAGGCAAAGACATCAACTCCCTTAAATTTTTTATCACTTCACACAACAGAGGCAAACTTCTCCCATCAGCCCTCTGTTTCTGGGGGTCACATCAACGATTAACCACAGCAGAACTCAGTTTGTGGGGCTGTCAATCTCTATGTGTGCAGCGGAGAATAGTACAGAAAAAGAAAAAAAAAATTCCATTATTTTGGACAGAAAAACTGAATATATTCAATTTCATGCCCTTTGCTGTTCAAGATTAAGGTCCGCCATTTTTATCGTGATTGAGGCCAACACTAAGTTTTCCAACGGCCCAGCAGCATCACACAGGAATAGATACTTGTATGGGCTGATTTTGACTGGTACTGCTCTCAGGTCACAGACACGTCTCTGCGTGAGGGTGAGGGCAGCTGTCATCACTGTGGCAGCGCTCCCTCACGCTGCTAATGCACTCTCCTCTCGGCTACGTGGCTACATTACAGGAAGAACCTGATTAAGGGGTTTGTAATAAGACATCAGTGAGTCACGTGTTCTGTTAGAGAGGGCCGTGGGAGAGAACGCAAAGGCCATCCGAGTGTGTTCATCGAAAACAAATCTCATATTAAAACCATCTACAAAAGCATTGAACTTCAACTTTGCTGTGCTAAGATAGCGTTTATAAGATATAGTGAAATTACCAACAGGAATAGTTTAACAAAATTAAAAGAGAAGGCTGTTACTCAAACATTTTTCAAGACTGAAGCAGCTTACCACTATGATGAAAACGTGCTTTGAGTGAAGACTTGTATTAATAGAGAATTCTAGGTTCATTGCTATGTCAGGGTCTCAATTGAAAGCATGTTGTGTGCATTTGAAAACAGTGAAAACAGTGAAAACAATATCCGCTGTATATTTTTTGGATGAAGCCAATCCTCTGCCCTGCTCAACAGTCTCAACTGTCTCATTGCATAACTCCTCAAGACATGTATGCATGTGTGTGCGTGTGGGTTTTGTATGCATGCATTTGTATGTTTTGTATGCGTGTGGGTTCTGTATGCACGTGTGTGTTTTGTGTTCATGTGTGTGCGTGTGTGTTTTGTATGCATGCTTGTGCGTGTGTGTGTTTTCTTTGCATGCGTGTGCGTTTTGCATGCACGTGTATTTCGTATGCACGTGTATTTTGTATGCATTTATGTGCGTTTGTGTGTTTTGTATGCATGTGCAAATGTATGCTTCCATCTTTTTAAACCATCAAAAGCCCCTTTGAATAAATGGCATCTCTTATGGGAGCGCAAGAGAACAAGCCCAATCGCCATAGTGTTTACATTTAGCAGAAAAAAATCCTAAAATCTTTTCTAAAGATACAAAATCTTGGCTAAAGTAGGTTGGATTAATGGAAAACTTTCTTTTGAAATATCGATATTGAAGCCTTCTCCAATTTGTTAACATTTCTGTTAACAAGGGGCCTGTTTCAGTAACATTTTCAAGTGTTCCATATATTATTTAAAACGGTTTTTTACCCTCTTAATTGAACATGCGAATGAAAGACGGCATTCTAAGCACATTACAGTCTTAACTTGGTTGTTTCCACAACATCGGCAAACAAGCCCAGAAAAGGGTCTTCTGGCTTTGAGTCGTGCTTGTTAGTGGAACTTAAAAAAACAGAGCTGCTGAGGGGGCCTGGTCTCCCGACTACTGCCAACCTGCCCTGAAGAAGGCAGATGGCTTTCATTTGTATCTTTTTACCCTCTGGGAATCATCCTCTGCCATCCTCTGTTTCAGCCAAGCAGCTGTGCAGACCCTATTCTCCGTTTTGGTTCATTTTTATTTTCTCTCCACTCCATGGGTGACTCACTGTGTTTTCTCTCACTGCCACCCCTCCGCACTCAACCATCCACCTCCGTCCTGCTCTAAAAGCGGGCTCTTCCAGGGCCACTCCGCGGGGCTGGCGATCCTTTAAACTCGCCGTATTACACAACTATATCTCATCTGCTAATCTATGCCCTAATCATATTCACACCTGTCGCCGTGGTTTAAACTTAGTTAATAGTTAATACCTACACTCATTTGAGAACACTTTTTCCTTTAAATTGCTGCTGAATTTGCTGGAACTTGACAGTAAGATGCCCACACTATTTCCCAGTACTTCTCCTTCTCTATCATGTAGGATAAAAAAGGTTGGAGCTTAAAGCGGCTGATTAATGTGAAGAACATCGCAGCGCAGCACAGTGCTAAAGAGGATGACCTCCAAAGGGGCCTCACCAAAGCGAATGCGTGCGAGATCTTCCCGTCTGGAGGCAGCTTGGCGCCAAAGCCGTAGGCGGGGAACATCTTGTCACTATCGTAGTCCTGAATGATCTCTCCCACAGCCTTCAGAGCCATAGCATAGGCGTTCATCTGGTACGGGTTCATGTAGTGAAGTGAAGTCGGCTGGGAAGGGTTACCTGACACGCACACACGCACACACACCACGCATGAAAGTGTCAAACTAATAGTGATGGTACGGTTTACTTGTATTACTAGAAACATGACAATGGTTTTACACGTTAATGCAAACTGGTTAAGGTTGTGATAAAAACCAACACTAAAACTAGACATTGGAGTTAACTTGGATTTCTATAATTTTTTTCCGTCTTACGTCACACTTCTGTGTAACTCAAGCAGGGCCTTATAGACAATTACTGACAATTACAAGGCATGCCTTGGTATCACCCTTGACACTCAACACTTACCATTGGACGCGGTGAAATCAATGGCCACTGTGAAGTTTAGCTGTGTGCTGTTAAGGAAGACCCACATATTTATTCATATTTTATATTTTTAACAAAAATAAATATGTCTAAAGCTTAAAAAATACATCTTCCGAAATTCACGAACAGTGCAAAGGAACGAAAACACCGTCGAAATTCCGCAAGCCCTTAAAACGACGTCGACATAAGAATTTTATGCTTAATCTGCAACTGTCGGCAACTGTAGACTACAGCATTAGACTGAAATCGCAATCACGTTGAACCTGCGGAATATACAAGGTCCTTCTTTCAGACACGGTGCGAGCTGGTGAAATACCTGGGCTAAATGATCTAACTACCTGGAAGACGACAGCAGATAGCTGTTTGCAGACTGTGCCGCGCACCTCTTAATTAACATCAGCACAATTAACATCCCTCTTACCCGCCCCGGATGAAGTCCACAAACGTGTACTCAGACTCCACTTTGAAGGACAGCAGTGTTACCTAGCGAGAAAGGAAGAGGGCAACGTTTCATGGCGGTAATTAGCCTACTAAATCATCGTAATGGCAAAGCTGGCGGGTAGGGAGGACATTGATACTTACTGTCCCAGAATTGATGTATTTTTTCTTTTTTCCTTTCTTTTTAGGATTTAAAACCTAAGACAGGAGCGAGAAAAAACACGCAATGACACGGCATTAATCAGCAGGACTAAAGGGCGAGGAAACTCAAATCAGCGGAAGCGTGGGCCACACGCCACACGTCCTGTTCTCCTCTCACCTCGTAGACGTTGAACTGGCTCTGTCCACGGGAAAGCTCTCTGTAGCTGGTGGTGAACTCGCCGATGAAGTCGTGGCTGCGGCGGACAGAGAAGAGCCACAGAAAATCACCCTGCATCTCTCCCCTCTCTCACAACATGCAGACACAATTCAAATACAGTTCCCACATTCAAATCCCTCTGATTTTTATTGAGCCACAAATATTCAGGTAAGATAAATACGTGATACGCAGCTTCTGCCTTCATTTGTGTGTCTCCTTCAAACCTTCCCAGAGACTGTGAGAGACTGAGACTGTAAGAGACTGAGACTGCATTACCTCTTCACCCTTTTAGCTGTGAAATAATTTACATTTTTTTCTTCATTTTTTCATTGCAGCACACCCCACGAAGTCTGCACAGCTGGGGTTGACGTCTATTGCAAGTGTAACTTCATATGATCTGAATCATTAGCCCAGCCGTTCCCCACTCTGTGCATCCTCTCCAACAACAGTCAAATGATAGGGTCGAAATTACAAAAACAATTTCTTGGAGCTAAAGAATAGGTTCAGTGTTTGGTTTTCCAATGATTTATAACTCCCGAGTCCCAAATTTCACTCTGGTTGGATAAGCAAATTACAAAACATGTTACAGTATTTCTATAAAATCAAGAGCATCTTTCCTCATCAGCGTGGCGATACCAGCTATTGGCAAAGCATCCTCAGTACACAAAATGTTATAATATCACAGCCTGCAGGTTTGATGTGATTAAGACATGATGAAATTCGCTGATGAAGTTGAGGCTGTGGCAATGACATATCTTTAAGAAAAAATAAGGCTGAGGACCATTGCACTCTATTTCAGTAATACTGTCCTGATCAATACTTTAATCAAGACAGAAAAATTCCAGCTGGCGTGGACAATCAGACAAAGGGCAATCAGATCAGGCAAATCGTTTTCAGACTCATAAAGTAAACAAAGTAACAGAAAAATCATGGGGCTTATAAATATAGTGTTGAGCAATTTCTCTGGATTACCTTCCATCTCTGTCCCAGTCATACACGTCCACCTTCACTGTCCTGATGAGAAAAAGAGAAACAATAAAATTAGATTGATAGTTTTTTTTGGGGGGGGGTGGTGTATCTAGTTTTTCGGAGTGTCATGGACTCACGTTTTCAGTTCAGTTTTATGTTTGTTGTAAGTTTAGTTTTACCCACTAGATGTCACCCGCACTAATTGTCCCCTTTATATACCAGTCTTTTTTTGTTGGAATCTCTTGTGAATTTTTGCCAAGCCTCTCAAGGGATATTTCTTGTTCTCGAGTATCAGTGAAATCTAGTCTTAATCTTAGTCCTAGTCCTAGTCTTAGTCATAGTCTTTGTTGTGTTGCCAGCCTTAGTCTTAGTCTTTTCACTGCGTTTTTGTTTGTTTGCGTTGTTTGTTTGCGTTGTTTGTTTGTTTCGACTTGTTTGTTGTACCCCCGCTTTGTTTTTGGTTGTTTTGTTTTTTGAGTAAAACCTTTCCTCACCCCTTGTTTTCCCAGTCTCTGTGTCTGCACTTGGGTCCAAAACCAACCTGTGTCCGTGATTGAACAATCCGGCCAAAAATGGGTCCAGCAGACTTAGAACAATTGCGGGCTGCCATCCAGACCCAGGGAGCTGTCCCGGGTCGCCATGCGCAGCAATTGGATCATGTGGCTGAAGCCCTCCGGGAGATTTCCGCATGGCTGGAGGATATCTTACATCGCTTCCCGCCCCCTTTGGGCGCTCCCTCTACATCGGAGACAACGACTTCCCCACCACCCAGGACTCCTGGACCGCCTCCGTCCGCGGAACCTTGTCTGACTCATCCGGAGAGCTACAGTGGAGAGCCGGGATTGTGCCAGCAATTTCATTTCACAGTGCTCGGTGATTTTTGAGCTCAAACCCTCTTCTCTGCCCTCAGAGCGCTACCGCATTGCCTACATTATCTCCCTGCTCATCGGTAGAGTGAGAGAGTGAGCATCTGCGGAATGGGAGAAGTAATCCCCGATTTGCCTCAACCTTGCCATGTTCATCAGTGAGATGAGGCGGATCTTCGCCCATTCTGCGGGAGGTCGGGAGACCTCGCCTCGTCACCTTCTGGTTCTTCAGCATACACAGTCTGTGGGGGACTACTCCGTGGAGTTTCAGACACTGGCGGCGGGGAGCCGGTGGAACACGGCCGCATTGCTGGATGCCTATTACCATGGTCTGGCAGACAGCATTAAAGACGAACTGATCGCAACGGAGCTGCCGGAGTCACTGGAGGGTTCGGTTGCACTCACTCTCCGGGTGGATTGGAGGCTCCGCGAGCGTCGAACCACAGGCTGTGAGAGAGTTGGCGAATCGCTGAGGGAATCTTCCCTCACCGTGCCAACCGTCTCGACAAGCAAGGTGGGCGCCCTTTTCTTCCCCCGATTCCACCTTACTCTGTCCTACCGTCCCAGCTCCAAGAATGTCAAGCCAGATGCCCTGTCTCGCCAATTCGGCTTGGACAGGGAGGTTTTTTAACGTAAAACCTTAGTTTTTTCCTCATCCCTTGTTTTCCTCGTCTCTATGTCTGCACTTGGGTCCAAAACCAACCTGTTTCCGAGACAGGGAGTACATATACCACCTTGGAAGATGATCCTGATACCTCCCCCACCCGAAGGCTTAATGATGTCACCAAGTTGCACGACAAACTTTTCATTTTGAAGTAAGCCTGGTGGATCACTGAAGGCTTACTGCCCTTGCTGCATGACCTGCAACCTCACATACATAATTAGTTCTGACTGATAGTGGTGGGCGCAGAAAGTGGCAGAGCGGTGGGATTATAGCAGTAGAGCCCAATCATTTGAGCTAAAGATTTAGATGGGGGGGAATGCACTAGTTGAGGAATGGCCTGTTTAAATGGTTTGACAAATTGATTCTGGATTTTAAGTGAGACGGAAATAAAATTTGACGGTGAGCTGATTCTGTTCTGCAAACCCAAAAAAAAAAAAAAAACCCTAAAACGCAAATAGATCCCGCTTGTGGGTGTCCCCTGCTTCCTTCAGCCCTCATTAAGGTGAAACATTCACAGCGACGGCCACTTGGCTGGATGCTGATTTCGAGCCTGACCTAGTTGGACAATTCTCCTGACAGGGTTCCTACGCGTAAGCTTGTGTCGTTGTGACGCTTGGCAATTATCTCATCTGTTCCAATGTGCCATTTTTTTTTTCTAACACTTAATAAAAAAACAAACAAACAACAACAACCACAGCACAACCACATCAAAAAGAGCTGGAGACTTGCGGAATGATTATGGAGACCTTGGCCAAACCGCTGAGATTAGAATAACTGCTCAGGATGGGAAATGACGACATATAGGTAAATCAGTAACATGTCAAAGCTTAGAGCACCCACTTCGTTTGATTTTTTTTATCAGGGAAAAACAATGATAGTCAAATAAAATGAAAACAGAACTTACATTTTCTTTGACATTGTACAAAAAAAAAAGAAAAGCAGAATGAACATGTACTGATGCACAAAAAAAGGAAAATAATAAGAGTTGTATGCACATGCATGTAAATATTTTTAAATTAGCAATAGACCCGTGTCAGCCTATTGCTGCCCTGGATACGATGTATTGTCTGAAATGTATCGAGCTATGCTTGGTGCCAATTGACAGCATTCTTTGTAAAATGGAAACTCCTGGATTCAGTTCCCAGCAACATTTTCTGCAGAGGGATTATTACTTTACAAGTGAATTATATAGCTTTTGAAATTGTCTGTTGGTAGGGTTGTGTTGCAATAATAACTCTATTGGAGATCTGGAATATTATCTAAATGTATAAGTTTCTAACTTGTCTGTAAAACAATGTTTACATGGTCATCTTAATTTAACAGGAGATGAAAAACTATATATGAGTATGCATCATTATATTGTTTAAAGATCTCACAGATATCTCCAAAACTAAATTCTGAATGCTGAATACTTTAATAATGAAAAGATTTATCTGCAATAGTGCCACAAAGAGCATGGGTGGTGAGCTGAAGTCTGCACTGATCTAAACCACAGGATTATCACTCTGGCTGAGATAGGACGGAGGAGAAGAGAAGCGTCTGAAAGAAGGCGAGTTACTATTCCATCGTCAGCCAGCCACGCAGAGAAAAGCTGCTTTGAAGATAGTTCGCTCCAAAACGCCAGCAGAAAGTTTGGTACTGCAACCTGCAAGTCTGTGGAGCTTTTCCCGAAAGGGATCAACACTTTTCACAAGCCACATTGTTACTGCAGCGTTCTTGGAAAGTAATAACTGCAGAAACTGGAGATTGATAATGCTTTACTTCTCCCAGCCAACACTCTGGTCTGACAAATCTGCAAGAGAGATAATTGACATAACTGAATATCTACACCACCTGAGGCCACCTGTCACTCACCTGTCATAGTCACCATTGCAGAGGGCCCGGACTGGGATGGTGAAAGGCTGCCAGACGGGATTCAGGGTGTTCTTTATGACCTCCGTTTTGTGGCAAATAGTGAATCTGGTAAGGAGGACAGAGGACAGGGCTACAGAAGTTGTCCAGCTGCACTGCCCATCCTGCACACGCACACTGCTGCAGCACTCACGTCCCATCCTCGTTGCTGCGGTAGAAAACCAGGAAGGGGTCTGATTTCCCGAAGAAGTCCTTCTTGTCCAACTTGTTGGCACACAGCTGCATTGTGGCAATGTCCTAAAAGCGCAAGCACCAGACAGGCAGGAATGAATGTCAAGGAGGTGAAATAACCCAGGGCTGTCCAACGTTTCACCCCTCGCCCAGAGACGGGGGCAGTGTGGCACTTTGCAACGCCATTCGGAGTAGGTTGTTCAGTTATCTGTCTTCTGTTTGTAATGCAAAAACGTTTTACCCCCTCTCTGTAATAACCGCCCGGTACAATACACGGGACTCCACTCTGCATTTTTAAATAATCACCACATCCCATCCAGGCATCCTTTATTTTCATTACAGTTTTAAATCATTTAATCACAACCCACTTTCTGGGACACATCTCATTAATATTACTCTTAATTAAAAACCCATGGAATTAGGTGGAGAGACCCTTGGGGGGGGGGGCTAGGGGGGTAAAAACAAACGGTAACAATGTAAAAACAACCATCTGAAGAGATTAATGCTCTTCTTTTCAGGACTGATAAGATTTATTAGAATTTCTCTGGAGGACCTTATGTATTTGAAAGAATGCCTTAAGATGGCTCTGTCAATGCTGAAGGAATCCACAGTTTTGGATGCATGATTACATTTCACCACTGTTTGACCTATATTTCTGAACCACGGCCCTCGGATGGAACGCACCACAGCTTATCAAATGAATGATAGCGCTGCTTGTTGGGCTTGCTCCACCCCAACGACGGACGCCACACAGAAGACATTATCAAGCCCTTACAGCCCGCAGATCACTCTCCTGCAGACACCAGTGGACATCAGTAAGCCATTCTGCTGGGACATGGCTCGCTTTGAACAAGCCATAGAATTAGGCACCCCGGCTCCCCATTGACAGCAACGCTAAAACAAAACTGAGCTAGCCAAGCCACGTTGGACATGATAAAACTGGGTCACACAGCAATGGATTCATTAGTTATGATTATCAAGGGCTGCTACCACATGGCTGCAGAAATACGGAACAGAACACACTGCATGCCCATTGCACACTGCATGCCCATTTCCCCATAATTATATAAGTCCTTTTTAAAACAATTTTGAATTTAATTGAATGTATCTCCAGATCTTTGCGACAAAGAAAATTGTCATGGGCCTTCATGTTTTCCATTGGCCAAAATTAGTTTTATATATTTATCTTATATAGACTTCAGAATGTATGGTACACATTGGGCAATTCAGAAGCTGTGACTTGCTGTGATTGTGTAAAGCAAATAATAAGCTGTATCCAAGCTGATAAGAAATCAGAACATAATAGAATTTAAAACGCTTTAAGTAATGCTAATAAGTAAAATAAAAACAGAATAGTTATATAAAAATAACTATAAAGAATAACAATATATATAATAATAAATATATAATGTGTAATTAATAGAAATAATTTTTTTTTAAGAAGGTTCGTTTGAATAAGCAGTTCATATCAAGCGAGGTTCCAACAGCAGAGCCGTGATTTAACCACTGTCCCACATCGCCATACCATGTTATAACGCAGAAAACAGGGTTTTCTCACGTCAAACCACGCCACAGCCATCCAACCGAGGGTATCGTGGGAGCTTTGTCAAGGCCGTCTGGTATCAGAAAAAAACGCATGGCAGGCTCCTCCCCAATGATGCAAAACCAATGATATGGCGGGGCTGAATCACGGAGTTCTTTTTCGGGTGATTACACGCTTGTCAGTGCGCAGAATGGTGAAAATTTCATAAGTAAACAAAAATAAACAGGGAATACATAATTACAGTATTCTGAACGGAGCTTGAGAACAGTATAAGACATGTGACTTAAATACCTCAAATTAAAACCTAACAACCTGCCATCCAATTCTAGAGAAGGGAGAATGAATAAAACAGTTTAAGAAGTCGGTGGCAATTCCTATTCTGTCACAAGGTGTTGCCAGGTATTCTTCGAGTGAGCCGTTTAATCAACAAAAGGGAGACAAAAAGGGGGAGCTGACAATGTTGGGGGGGGCGGTTGGGATTGTGCGAGGGAGGCTGCCTTTCATCACTGTTCTTTGACTTTGCGTTATCAGGGTCATGTCTCGGGGCTTGTCTCCTGGCGCCCTTGTTGCCGGGTTGTTTTTCCTCTCTCAGTTCGGTGCGCAGAGGCACTAGCTTAGCCTAACCGCAAATTATTCAGCCGTGGAAATGTCATAAAATCTTTTTTATCCTAACTTACAGAACTTATTTCATCCGTTTTAAATGCAGCACTTAACAGGGATCGGGTCCTTTAGACGGGCCGATACAACCTCCGCTTGCCGTAAATTACAGGATACAACGTTGACATTATGCAGTAGACAGTTTTCTCGGCTAAAACGGGAGGGGGGAGAGGGGTACAGATTTGGGTTGAAAGGGTGTCCCACGACATTCTGCCCTCATCTTACTGCAGCCGCTCCATGTGCGTTTAAATTTTGAACGCTCCGTCCGGTGCCATGAGTTTCTGCATGCTTAGAATAGCCAAAAACAAGTCCGGTACTGACCCGACAGTTGCTGAGCTCTTCCGCTGTGAATATAATGATCCCACATTTCTTCCCCGGAATCCCACTGGGAAAAGACAGAGTGAGAGAAAGAGAGAGCGGCAAAGAGAGGAAGAGAAACTGACAGTTAGGGTTCCAGAGGTCAATCCTGCAAGCTGGACACAGGTTTGATGCCTGAGCTATCTGCCCAGACACTGCGGGTCTGGAACAATCGTCTCATTCCATATTAGTAGAGGGTGTAAAAGTCAGGACACTGTTGCGACCTCGGTTCATTCATCTGGACACCACAAGGTTATTTTTAGTTACAACAGACTCCTTGTCTTCATTATGCCAAAAACGACAGATATCCTGCATATATAGTGTCCATTATTTTTGTTCGCTTCCTTCTAAACTCTTAATATTTTTGCTTTCATTCATAAAGCATTTCTGTCACGCAACTCATTACCATCCCTTTACGTTAATGCATGCATTAAAACCCTACCTATGGGACAGAGCAAGGAGGAGGCAGGATAATTTGGTTATGGATTAGAGGGGCATCTGACTGTGGCAGAGCAGGGATTGCCCTGTCAATCTTTATCACATCAGGCTGTCCAGAAAGATGCCTGTGTAATTTAATCCAGACAGAAGGCCTCCCAAAGGGGGACCAGGCCCCCATCGGAAGGAAGCCAGAATCAGCAGGACTGAGGATTTGAAAGGAGGATTGAAGAAGAAAAGGTCAAATATTTTACATGGCAGGATCAGCCTATCAATGACCACTGGCTTCATATCAGTGTCTCCTACATTTCTCACTGGCATCATGGGCGGATCACGCTCAGGAACAGGATTTATTTTTCAAGGGCATCCCTCAGACAAATCCTGCCACCTTGATTCGCGCAACACCCCCCCGCCCAGGCAATTCCTCCTGCCCCACACCTCCTGCAGCAATGTTTTACAGCACAGTCACACAGAAAGAAGAGAGAATGGGGACAGCCGTAAGTAACCTAGGCACGTCCAATCTGAAAACCAGTTAAACCGTAGAATGAGGGGCGTGTTACTTCTCTTCCTTTAGAATCAGTGCATGTTTTTCAGCATGGAAAACACAGTCCTTTCTGGATAGTACAAGCAACTTGTCTTAATTTTCCCAGCAACGCTTAAATAACTATCAAAAAATATAAAAATTGGAACTGGAAAAAAAATTTCTGTTCACAACCAACACCCACAACCAGCTTGAAAACCACTCATAACATTTTTGCTATGCGGCCTTTATATTGTTTGGGCTTCAACCTGGCCTTTTGCTAATAACAACATTTCCATGGTTGGTCTTCTGTGGAAAGCGATCTCAGTTATCTGAAGAAGAAAAAAAAACACATCTGACTTATATCTAATCAACTGCTAATCAGTTAAGTCACAACATTAAATCAATGCCATAAACTTTTCCAGCCAGGTCTAATTAATCCACATGGTTGCAGTTCGAAACAGTGAAAATACTTGATGGATTTAGAAGATGCCTTGGGTACTGCGTGTCAAGTCAGTTTTATGCTTCTCCATCCACTGTCAGTACGTCCCCCCTCGACGTGATTCCAGTCGTGTTGGCAGATTGCACGACAAAACAACACAATACGCATACACACACACACAGGAGGTAGGCGTATCTGTCGGAGATTCCCACACACACACTTGTCACCAGGAGCACGTCTCACCAGAAGCCTCCTCACCCACACGCTCGATCACTCGCCTACTACTGTGCTTCCGATCTCCCCATACACCGGGCAGCCAGGGAGACCGGAGTGGAGCAGGATCGTCCGCTTGGCTGAGAAGCCTGAGAGGCTGCGTCTGCTAAATGTGTAAAACGAACACTCCCTTCAAAGTGAATACGAAGCCATATGTTCTTCCTCAGACAACAAAGGCAGCTGCCCCACCGTAACAAAGCATTCCAACTAGAATGTGATTCGAAGCGGGGTCTCCTTGGGCCACAGGCAACAACTCTTGCACTAACCTTCTCCTCTTCTTTGTACAGCCAACTAACCTGCGATGCCCCCTCGACACACTCATTTTTTGCCATGGAGGGATCTCAACATTCGTACAAATGCAAACGTCTTTCGCACGGCAACTCGACCAGTCACTCGATGTGGCGTTATGCATAACAGACAACAGAGCAGAAAGTGGAGAATGTATCTTTTTATAGCAGAATCTATCCACTTTTTGTCCTTTAGAGGTTCCTGTGAGCCGCTCGTAGTTATTTAAAAGAGCTCTCAGACTTGAATTAGTGCTCATGTTTTCTCCCATAAAAAGCATTAATAGAGAAAAATGTGATTTTCCTGTGTGCAATAATATTACAATCGAGGTACAATATTTTCTACATTTCAACTATTCTCTAAGCAATTATCCAATTGGTTACACAACTGCCTACTAGATGTTCAGGAGTTACAATACATGGAGCATCCAAATATTTACTTAAAGTTTCGAGTTTAAAACTTATTTGCAAAACGGAGAGAAATGTGGAGTTGTTCAACGGGCCCCTCAGATCTCTAAATAAGCTGCATGTAAGTATTTGGAGAGAAAAAAAAACTCAGATGATCATTGGACATTGCTGGAAGAAACGTGCAATGTTATAAGACAAAAGACAATGTCATATCAGATGGATACACTTGCAATTTGTGTTTACATACCGGCACATTGTGTATGTAGTTATTTATGGTATTCCTTTTCTTTTCATACTATATAATGTAACCAGATGACACTCAGCGTATCTAGTGCTCACCTCACCTAGCATTCAAATGAAGGAGGCCAAGCACTGGATCGGGCCAGCGAAATGGGCCTTCTACTGGATCTATCGGCCGGCAGTGATTGGTCGTGATACCATGGGAGCCTTCATTCGTCTTAATTACGTCTGTGGCTGTTACTCGACAGCCGAGCATGTGGCGTCTGGACAAGACGGCAGCATGTGACAGCCAGAGAAAGAGAGGGCGGTAGCAGGGACAACTTACTCCTTACTCAGCTACCCACGAAAACCTAACCTTAGCTAAAGTGAAGAGAACTGACAAAAATACAGACAGATACAGGCTGACAAATTAAAGGAAATGCCTACAGTGAGAGGGTCTGGAGGCTCTGTTATGCTGTGGTGGGCATTTTCCAGGCTTGGTTTGGGTCCACTTGTGCAATTATAGGGAAGGCGTGGTATAAAATCAAGTTATTCTGAGTGTTCACCTTTATCACAAGGAGAAGCATTTCTATCCTGATGGGATTGGTCTCTTCCAGGATGATAATGCCCCAACTACAGGGCACGAGGGGTCACTGAATGGTTTGATATGTGTAAAATTATTTAAATCTCATGCTTCGCAGTCACCAGATCTCAACCCATTCGAACACCTATGGCAGAGTATAGATCACGCTCTCCACCAACATCATCAAAACACCTAATGAGGGAATATAATTAGGAAGAATGGTGTGATCTCTCCAGTAGAGTTCCAGAGACTGCACTGAAGCTGTTCTGGCAGCTTGTGATGGCCCAACACCTCACTTAGACACTTCATGTTGGCTTTTCCTTTAATTTGTCACCCGTCTGTATATATATGAAACAATTTAAGGTCAGATTATATATATAAGTGTGTTTTTAAAAGCGGCCCTCCTCTCTGAATTCGATACCAATTTTGGCAAGCGATCTGGGAAGAACCAATAAAGAATTTCTCAGTGATACGCAAAGTGGCAAGCTGAAAAAGACACATCCCTGGGGAGCAAAAAGTGTTGCTGCTTCCATCTACCAAACACCGGAGGATAAAGAAACAAGAAACACCGCAAACTGAGGAAAAAAGAGCATTTATACAGAAACAACATTCTTTGGCAGATTCGCTTCCACGTTTGTTGTTTAATATATTCACCAAGCAGAGGTCATGTTAAGTCATTTGACTGAGCTCAACAGAAACTTGCTTTTTGGTGAAGAGAGTCAAATTCAGCATAAACACACAAAACGGCAGTTATGTACTAGGAGCAGTATATTAGACGATGACAGATTGGAGGAACGATGCGATGGCTCTGAAACAGAACAAATCCGCTTACAAAGGGCTCCTCCACAGGAAAGGAGCGAGTTCCGTTTCCGAGTCCCCACCTGGACGTCATGGGATCAGCATCTGGGTCTGGGTGGCTGTGCACTTTTTCGGGTGGATGAGACTTTCTAGGGACCAGAAGCCGCTGTCCAGGCAATTCACATGAATGTGTTCCTGTTTGTTTGTTACATTGTTAGCAGGCTTCCATTTTCCGAAATGTGAATGATTTGGCCAAAAAAAACAAAACACACCTTAATACAAAATTCCAAATGATGGAAAAGAAAGCTTCGGTTCTTCAATATTTCAGGGCCAGTGTTCCAGTTTTAGGCATAATCAACGGGGGGGGGGGGGGTTTGGGAGGGGCACACCCGGCACAGCGACAGCCTCATTAGAGCTTGGGAGAGTGAGCCACAGGAGACTTTAGGAACTTTGAGGTAGGCGACTGGCCTGCACACTCCTCTGGCAGAGTGAAGCAGCGCGGTTTGAGCGCCGCGGCACCATTAACTTGAGAGCAAGCGCGGCTATTTATGGCTCCAACTTGATAAACAGACCCGGGGAAAAACAAAAAAATCCATCGCTGGTTGGTGAAATCCCTTTCACTTTGCCAAGATGTGTTTTCAACTATCTTCGGGAAGGACATCTTTCTCATCTGATCTTTTCTTTATAAGGATATAACGATCTATATATTTAAACCTATAGTGAAGTGAATCAGCCCATAAACTCATCTAATCCTTCCCATTAATGCTAGATCTTAAACGTAAAACACACTCTACATTTATTAAATCTCAAGGAACTGGTATTTGGCTAACGTTGATCATTAGTGGCAGTCAGGAAATTAAATTATTTGGCGGCCCTGTGCGCCACTGGCTGGCATTGATGAGATGGGGTAGGAATAGCTCGTCAACAACACTCTCAAACACATGGAGTCTCAGCCATTGCACGAATGCATGGATATCAAATAATAACAATCGCAGAAAAGCATGTAGATTTGACTTTTCCCTAAGGTGATGCAAGAGTTTTCCTGAGTAATGCAGCTTGACAGAAATAGATCTTATATAGGGAATAGAATGACCTTAATTTCAACGAGGAACTGTCAGTAAGTAAAAATAAGTACAGGAAAGACAAAAAAAATGTGTTCAAAACCAAGATCTTCAAATTTAGCAGAACATTAAGCATTAAGCATTAAGCATTAAGCATTAAGCATTAACATTAAGCGACTATAAGGATGTAGGCAGTGGGGGGGAGTCCTTCCCCTTTAGTGCCACTATGTTGATTGACGGAACGCTACGGGGAATGGCTTTGGCACTTGTTTAGGGCTGGGAAAAACACCTGCATTGAGACACAGTCACACCTCTCTACTTAAGCATTGGATTCAGTTGAGCAGTTTGATTGGACTGACAGCATTGCCGCACTACTGTTGACACCCAAGGTGAAGTAGAGGATTGTTTCAACGTCCCCACCCCTCCCAACGCGCCAACCATATCCACATACACACAGGACAGTATTGTCTAGATCTTCTCTTCTCTTCATTCATGTGTAAACACTATCATCCTTTAATACAGTTTTTTTGTGTAAACAAATGTTACTGCCTGCCCTCGTCCACTTATCTTTTTCCCAACAGGACTTCCCGCTAAGACTAAACTGGAAAGACTTTTAGAAAGATATCTGTTCTCATTCTTTGTCTATTTCTGATTTGTGTATTAATGTCAAAATGAAAAGGGCCTCTCCGCCTCGTCAGTAGCACTATTAACAGGAGTGTATAAACTGCTAAAACTGCGGGAAATCGAGGCCATAAAATTTATATCCAACAGGTTTCCATCAGCAAACGGGAGGCAGCAGTGTTTTGGTATGTACCCTATCACCCTTGCTCTTGAATGCTTGGCAATGTGATTAAAAGGGATTTTGCATACCCTTAGCCATTAGGAAGTCTTTTCATCTCCCAGTTTGGGGATTACAGAAATGGCCGTGGAATGTTGATGATTCCATGACACTGTGCACTGATTCCAGTCAGGTACAGCTTCCAACAAACGGCTTAGTACCGAGTTACACAGAGAGGGGCTCCCCTGTACAAATAACCCCCCTCCCCTGCCCACTGGTGTGCCCACTACTTACGCGCTGCCGCAATTTTCAAGTGTTTGAAAAAATCAATAAATGAGGAAAAAATAGCAAGGCATAAAATCCTAGTTCTTGGACATACCTGCTCCCCTGCACTGAGCCTGCCGGGATCCACTCCACAACCAACGTGTCTAACAAACCCAATCCCAATGGCCGCTAACCCACCCCAAGATCAGAAAGAGACAGACAGGTAGTCCCCATGTACACTGCAGACGTTCATCCGCTGCTGATTCAACAGCCTCGCTTGCAACGCCAACAGGCTCACTTGGACATGTATGCAAATCTCACTAGCCTCACAACATAAGCCCACACACTCTGGCTGCAGCTATGCTTTTACAGTCTGTGTGAGAGAAGGACAGATGGATTGCTAAGGAAATGAATACAAACAGAAAAAAAAAGAAAGAAACTGGCAGACCCAGATGAGAAATCATTGTACCAAAGCATATTTCAGAATTGTTGCGTAACAGCTGAACAAATCAATCTACTCTTTCAATGCAGCCTTGCAGCCCAGATCTCCACACATGGTCGGGGGGGCGGCGAGGTCAGGGTGGGTGAAAGGGTCATTTTTTTCTCAACACACAAAGGATATGCAGAAACCACTCATCACACAGTGGCTAAAGATGTCAAATATATGCTATGTATAGGCTGCTGAAAATCACATGTACATGTACATCACATGGTCAAATCACTCACTGCATTTCGAACCCGTGTGAGTCAAAAAACAGATGAATTAGTGCAGCAACTAGTACAAGTCAGCGTTTTACCCCAGGAAATGTGCACAAAAACTCTGCAATTTGGTCCCAGGCACGAGACTGAGGAAGAAGCTTTATTTAATCTTCCGACAATAAACGTAATATGGTGATGGCCTAAGGCCAACGTGCACTATAAATAAGCCTTGACTGTGTTGGACTGGGGATAGGAACGAGGACATATTTTCACTAGTGCCTGCAAATTTTTCTGAAACAATTTGATTATTTAGCCTTATTCTAATTTATTTATATTGTGTGTCTCCGTTATTAAAGCCATTTTATATTCATACTGCAGAACCAAACAAACAAGCAAAATGTGCTTCTCTGCCCTTCCTCTGGAAACAGAAAACCCTTTGCAACGATGAAGGGGCCTCGATGGGCGCCACAGCTAATGATCTGCTTGGACGAAGATCAAACAACGTATACCCGTCGTCTGCGCAGACCCGGTGTTTTACATGCAAGATTCACTTTGATTAAGAAAATCTGACAGGAAGCTTTAACATGCAACGTCAACACTGGTAACAGACATATTTGTAGGAGGCCCCTTCCTATTCTGGCCTTTCATTGGCCCCCGCCTCACACAAGTTGCTAAAGTGCCTGAAGAAAACCAGGGGGATAAATGCTGACCTCTAATTAAGAGAGAGGTTATCTGATTATTTATACAGGTAGATTTCAGAGTAATGGCATCATTACTTTAATCAAATCAGCTATACCTTTAGCTTCAACCATGTGACAGGAAGTGATTTGTTTTTAACAGAGTCAAGCGGATTTCAAAAACTTGAGAGAAGTCTTGTCTATTTAAACTGTGTTATGAGGTGAGTGTTTTCGCCAGCCTTTCACAGTGGCTCATTGAGATTCAAACCTGCAGGGTTTTATAATAGAAACATTTATTCTTCATGCTTTAATAGAATCTGAACCAGCAATCCTCCACGCACCAAAAGTAAAAATACTTTGGACAACTGTGCAGTGCTGGGAAGCGGGCTTTGGCAAGCGACATAGTCAGTGTTAAAAGCCAAGCCTGACTCAAAACTACGCACTTCACATGTTGTGAGAAAAGGCTTGTTTCCCTCAACTGTGCAATCATATCAAAGTATTGTGAATATTGTGCTTGTCTCAGCATGGTGCAAATAGGGTTCCTCAACACATCTCTGAAAATAACTGTGCCAATTTCTTCAAGTACTTCAGAAAAAAAACCCCAAAAGAAATCAAATAACACCAGGACACTATATATATATTATGCATTTATATATCATTCGAAATGGCAAAATAAAACCTTTATACATGCACGACTAGACAAAATGAAAAACTTGAATTTTAACTTTTTATTTCTGAAACTAACTGATACCATAAACAAACAAACAAACATATTTTATGTATTATTGTGTGTCATATTATATATATATATATATATATATATATATATATACACACACACACACACACACGCACTACATGGACAAAAGTATTGGGCCACACCTCTTAATCATTGAATTCAGGTGTTTCAGTCAGTCCCATTGCCACAGGTGTAAAAATCCAGCACATAGCCATGCAGTCTGCCTTTATAAACATTTGTGAAAGAATGGGTTGTTCTAAAGAGCTCACTGAATTCGAGCGTGGTACTGTAATAGGATGCCACCGTTGCAACAAGTCAGTTCGTGAAATTTCTTCCCTCCTAGATATTCCACGATCAACTGTAGGTGGTATTATTGCAAAGTGGAAGCGTTTAGGAACCATAGCAACTCAGCCACGAAGTGGCAGACCACATAAAGTTACAGAGCGGGGTAGTGCTGAGGCGCATAGTGCGTAAAAGTTGCCAACGCTCTGTTGAGTCAATAACTGCAGAGTTCCAAACCTCCTCTGGTATTAACATCAGCACAAAAACTGTGTGCTGGGAGCTTCATGGCATGGATTTCCATGGTCGAGCAGCTGTATGCAAGCCTTACATCACCAAGCACAATGCCAAGCGTCGGATGGAGTGGTGTAAAGCACACTGCCACGGGACTCTGGGTTTGGTGAATGCCAGGAGAACGTTTCCTGCCTGACTGCATTGTGCCAACTGTAAAGTTTAGTGGAGGAGGGATAATGCTATGGGGTTGTTTTTCTGGGGTTGGCCTAGGTTCCTTAGTTCCACTAAAGGTAAATGTTAATGCCTCAGCTTAACAAGACATTAAGGACAATTCTATGCTTCTAACTTCGTGGAAACAGTTTGGGAAAGGCACTTTTCTTTTCCAACATGACTGTGCCCCAGTGCACAAAGCAAGGTCCATAATAGCATGGTTGGATGAGTTTGGAGTGTAAGGCCCTCACAGAGCTTGACTGGCCCTCACAGAGCCCTGACCTCAACCGTATCGAACCCCTTGGGATGAACTAGAACGGAGATTGCGAGCCAGGCCCTCTCGTCCAACATCAGTATCTGACCTCACATATGCTCTTCTGGAAGAATGGGCAAAAATTCTAACAGACACACTCCAAAATCTTGTAGAAAGCCTTCCCAGAAGAGTGGAAGCTGTTATAGCGGCAAAGGGGGGACCAACTTGATTTTAATGCCTATGGATTTAAAATGGGATGTCATAAAAGCTACTGTAGGTGTCCCAATACTTTTGTCCATATAGTGTGTATATATATATATATGTGCAATGTCTTGTCTCTGTTCGAATGACTTAATGTTTACTAACGTTTTGTAAAATCTGCTATTTCTGAGGTCCTAACTATGGTGTTCTTCCCAACTGACAGCTTTGATGGCTATCAATAATCAACAAATAAGAAATAAAGTTGAAAATTACTATGAACATGAGAGAAATGCTCAACAGACCAAGAGAGAAAGAATGTGTAGAAATTTAGCAACTTCACTATTAATTTCTCTTGAAAATGTTGCAATATAAACGTTTCTCCCAATTCTTTTGAGTTTTCTATTGAAATAAAATTATAATATCATCTTTTTTCCTGAAGATATTACATTAAAATGAATTTCAAGAACCAGACACTTCCTCACCATCAATTAAAAAAGAGAGAAAGGGGGTCAAGTAATCCAAAAACTTCATATCCTTTCCTGCATAAAACTACAATCAGCAGGGACATTAGGATCTATTTTAGCTAAAACAAACAGCTGAATATGAGCATGGAATCTATTTTAGCTAAAGGAAACAACTGAACAAGAGTACGGGATCTATTTTAGTTAATTTCCAGATGCTGGTAAAATCGTCTCTTTCTCACAATTTCACAGTCACCCCAGGGTCTCTCCTTGGGTCAATGCAGGGCTTGAGGCTCAGGGACAACCCAGTAGAGCAACGCCTCCTGAGCGCCACAAAGGCAGACAAACAGGTGGCATGGGGCTCTGTGCATAAATCCGGCTCTACTTTGAAGTCCTTGACAAAGAGCTTTTAAAAATTGTTGAAGTTGTGCACTACAGGGCTAAATGTGACGGCGGATCTGAAGGTCAACAGGCAATTCTGACAACAGGACAAAATCACTGAGATAACAGAGATGGATGGACTTTTGGATTTCAGCATGAGGCTAACTTAATTCCACGGTCTTTTATGTCTGTAACACTAGGCTTCCAGGCTGCCTTGATCCAATACCCATGATAATGAAATGAAAACACTGTGGTGGGACTCACAACGGATCACATGCCCCTCAGTCGGACTGCGGTGCTACCAGCAAGACCTGCCGTCTCATGTGGAAGGACCGGGGGGCACTTCATCTATATCAGGGATGTGCAATTCTGGTCCTCCAAGGCCTTGGCCCTGCAACCTTTTCATTTAATTATACCCGAAACACCAGCTGAGGGGATTTTCAATTCCAAATGATGGAACTGAGAGCCGAGTTGGAGTGAAAACTAGTAGGCACTGCGACTCTGGAGGACTGGAGTTGCCCAATCCTGTCTACGTGAACCTTCAGACGAGTGCTCAAACTAATTGTCTTCAAAACCTTGAGAGATTAATTAGGTTACATAGGCAGTTTTATTTAAAAACTTTTCTGAGTTATACCAGCACTGAATCCCCTTTGCAGCAGTTTGAAACAGTGCTAATTTTAAGCGAATTCTGACAGTTGACAGAAGGCATATGACAGAAGGCTGAACATTATCAAACTGAATTGAACATACCCAACGGTTGAAAAATTTCATTTAAGACCCTGTATGCTTAAAAAAGATCTGCAGGTTTAAGTCCAGATACTGAACGCAGTAAAATGTATTATGGCTGGGCCTAAATTCTCAGCAGTGCCTTCTCCCACTGAATCTACCTCCTCTTGTAACATTAGCAATAGGGAGCTACTGAGTTAACACATGCTTCTAAAATCTACTTCAGAGGTATGAATAAATAAATGTTTTACACAATGTTTTGTATTAAATAAGGTTTAAATTTATTGATTTAAAAGTGTTTATCAGCACCAAAACCCTCATATATATGTATGAGTTAAAAACAAAAGGAAATCAGGAAAGCATCTTTATTCAAGTTTGATGGCCCCACTTAGCCTCTAACAAGTTTATGTCTTTTTTACAGCTATGAAAATGGCATGCCCCCGCTGTGATATTAATGATTTGATAACATACTACTGTTGTTCACCTTGTTTTACCTGCTGCCTGGGTAAAATCTAAATCTAATGACTTTTACCTACAGCTTATTTAACTCTGCCTAATACATCTTAATATAAGTCTTTGCAGGTTGTTTTCATTGATGCAAACTTATGTTATGGGTTCTCTTAGCGGGGGGCAGCAGTTTCTCTGCTTTGGACTTCACCTGGTATTGCTCTTTTTACGGAGAACCCAGATTTTATTGTGGTATTATTTTAATTATAATATCAGAGACCCCATCCACAAGCAGAAGAGACCGGGGGCAGCTGTGTCACTCATTCTGACACGTTACCACTAAGTCTGCAGCATGAGCTCGAGCTCTGGCACACCATACACTCAGGTCATGCCTTGGCTTCATCGCTGAACAGCTGAGCTGGTGTGCACATTGATTCTGACCAGATCTCCTCTCCATAGCAACACACTGACGGATCTGTTATCAAAACCTTTTTTTTATTTAATTTTCACCAGAGAACACCCACAAGATCAGATCAAAACAGCCCTTAGTATTGTTCTAATGACAAGTACTGCAAAAGCCTACGGCTGCCAAGTGAAATGTCAAACCCCGCGTAACATTGGGGGAAAGCCTTACCACATAAATATTTAATCAAGCTTTCAGATTACACCCAGTTGCAATATCCAGTTGTCACTGTCATACGCAGTTTTTTTTTCTAAGACGGCGATTAATGCAGAAAGTTATTGGCCTCCTTATGGTACCCGTAGAGCATTGCATGCGCACTAAAGGCTATTGCCTGTGCTACTCATGAAAAGCACAGAAACGGCTGGGTTTTCTCCTGTGAGCATACCAATTAAATTATAATCTAATCCTAAAGCATGCATTCCATAAATCTGTAGTTTTTTGGATATAGCATTCATTTGCAACTGATTTTAGCGAGTCAATGCAGGGAATACAGTACACAGGGGCCTCGTCTGTAACTTCCTCATCGTTCAATAAGAATGAAGAAAATAAAGAATATTGCAATTCTTTGAAGTGGGGTAAATTGGTAAGCAGAGATAACACTGCGATGGGCTTTAACGTCCACCAGAATAGCCTAGTATATATCTACCGAGAATCCATTTTTATTTGATTTAAATCTGCCAGCTGCAACACGGGGTGTCCTCACCTCTATTGGCCATCATTAAAAACAGGATGTAGAAAACGGAAAGGAATTGAAAGAAGATTGCTTCCATTTGAGACTCTTTATGTGGGTCAGACGCTGCTACCTGTTAAATAATGAAAGGACTTTCGAATTAGAGGCATAGCTCAGGGGCCCGGGCCATGAATCTTCTGCGGTGACATTAATCGCACTCATCTCTCACCTTGAGGGACGGTCACAGAGTGTCTCCCGTGCTTTGAAGAGTCCGGATTAGGAATGAAAATATGCACTGTGTTCATAACTACAATCGTAATTAAAACCATTAATCTCACTGGTGCAGGAGAGCCCGGTGCCTGTTTGTTTGAGAATGGGACCACCGCTGTCGTTATAGAGTTTATGGGGGCCAGAAGGACCATTTTCCACAGGCTGGTATACCCACGGAATCATGTACCAGTCAGAGCAGAATTTATCAGGAGTGCTGAGGGAAGCACCAACTGGATTTGGCTGAGCTTAGGCGGTGGAGAACGGCCAAGCGATGTAGGTGCAGGACAGATCAATCGGCTGGCACCATCGTCTTCAGCGTTTGAAAGGGATAAAATGCCATGAAACAGGTCTCCAGATTTGAGTTCCCATGTTTCTGTCGGAGAGAGAATAGTCAGCATGCGTGTGTGATTGCCGTACGCACATGTGGAAATCCAAGATAAATGTGAATCGGCGGGCTGCTGTGGAAAGTTACCATCGCGCAGCAGGTCCTCAAACCTTCCCATGTTCGTCTGAGATTTTCTCAGAATGAGTGGGACCTTTCTCCCGCCTCTCAAAGGAGAACATGCTGTCAACATGAAGTCTGGCACAACACAGCAATACAGCATTGCTTTTGTTTAAGGGCTTGAATTTTATTCACAGTATCTCTGAAACAAAGTAATGACCTTGAATACAGAAGCTGGCTTGATCTGTAATGTCTCGCTATTCAGTCTTATTACAAAAGTGTACGTGAGAGAGAGTGAGCGCAGCTGTTTCAAACTGCATAGCAGTGGAGGCACAAAGGGGTTTACTTGGCTTAAGTAGGACCCTTTAGTCCATCAGATAAGATAAGCAACTTTTCCAATAAGTGCCTGTAACAGACCTAATGTAAAAAATAAACCTTGTCCACCCTACCACAATTTCATAGTAAATTACAGGCTAACACCTCTCTTCGGTTACCATAGAAACCTGCATTGGAGTAGGAGGAAGGTTCCGTCTTTCACAGCACGTGACCCACTGCAGCTTAAGACATAGCCCCACTGAGAATCCAACCGCTGCGCTACAGCCAGCTCTGATTATTCGGGCTGGTGGGCTTCCGCTCATGCTGGGGGCCGCGAGCCGCACAACGGCGGGTGCTGGGGGCAACGAACGACTGGTGGCCCGCCATGCTGCGCCAGGCACAGTCGCCAATCTTACATCCTTTCTGGGCTTTGCCACCGCGGTGCCTTCTGGGAAGAAGGATTAAATGACTCTCTGTAGTTTGCTTCCCTTCTCGTAGCTGTCACCGCTCATCTCGGCCTCCCTTCGAGTGACGGGAGCGGAGAGGGGAATTGCACATTTCGGGCGGCTGCCCTGTGCCTTCTTGTTGCTTTGTCACTCAGTATTTCGTCTTCTGTCAGGGAGCAAATCTGCTTTCGGTTTTCATCAGTCACAGGGAGCAACCATTTCCCCACCTACTCCGCCCAAGGTACTTTAGTTTCCAGCTGCTGAATTACACGGGTTCATTATACACACTGAATGATGATAAACGGATGCCAACTAAGTATTTTACAGCATTGTTGTTCCCATCGGATGCAAAATAGATATCCTATATTTTAATATATACACATTCAAATTCTTCTCATTGCCACACTCTTGGTAATTAAAATCTGTACCCATATATCCTTTTCCCTCATTACCGCTATACTGATGAGATGAGAAACTTTTGTCCTCTACTCTCTGACTCGCAGGTCTCTTCATGAATCCTGACGTGTCTCACAGCAGTATCTGTCAAAGCCACTGTTCTCCACCTGAAAAACATTGGCCTGCTCAAGGAAGATCCAATCTATCTCCCAGCTATATATTCAGCCCCGCACAATCTCTCTTATTACCTGTGACGGCTCCATCCTGTTCCTCCCCCAGACCGTCAAGACCCCGGCTGTCGCCATTGATCACAGACTCACCTTCGTGGAGAACACAGAATCAGTGCTCCTTTCCTGGAGTTGGTTACTCTTTTTTCCCCCTGGTGTTATTAAACTACCCATATTAGACAGCAGCCCAGCTCCTGGTCCCTCCTGCCGTGACTGGACCACTGTGACTCCCTGTCAGCTAGTCTCCATGCCTGCGCTGCCAGCCTGCTCTAACAGATCCAGTCCACTCTGAGACACTCAGTCCTGCGTTGGGGGGGGGGGGGGGGGGGGGGGGGGGGGGGGGGGGGGGGGGGGGGGGGGGGGGGGGGGGGGGGGGGGGGG
>JAOYSI010047787.1:5267-26562 GCA_025775065.1 Hiodon alosoides | reverse complement strand
CGCCGCCCGCGCCCCCCGCGCCCGCCCCCCCCCCCCCCCCCCCCCGCCCCCCCCCCCCCCCCCCCCCCCCCCGGCGGCGGGGGGGGGGCGGCGCCCCCCCCCCCACAACACGCACCCATGGCTCCTCCCTTATTACTGCCTAGTAACCTGAGAGACAGAGGGAGGAGGGAGAGGGAGAGGGAGAGAAAGGATGGCGGGGGAGGGAGAGGGACAGAGGAAGAGTGGGAGGGGAAAGATTCTTTCCTTCCTGTCTCTCGCCCTCTCCAATACTCCTGCCTTGGCACAGGCGGGGAAAGAATTATGGGCCGCTTTTCCCATCGGCAGTCCATTACAATATTTAGACATATACATTAATATACCCAACAACTTCATACTCTCACTATTGAACTGCACTGTGTGAAAACTGTTGCTGGAAGAAAATAAAAGCAAAACAACATGCAATGTGAATGTAACTTGTACATTTCAAAGTGAATTCAAGGTGAATTCACCATTCCCAGACTCCCCAAATGACAACATGCAGTGTTGGAGCGAACCCAACACCAAACCTGGAACCAAGAGTTGATGATGAATGTTTTGATAAGTACATCCAAGTGCAATGACGCGATTGGAGACATGATTCCACCCAGAGACAGTAAAAGGTGAGTCACCAGTAGACCACAGTGACTAAATGTGACAGTTACCATAGAAATTTCCCTCCCACAGTGGACCACATTGTGAAAACGTAGAATATGTAAAAGTTGTTCGGAAATGAGTTAAATATAAAAACCCAAGTGGCCTTGATACCAAGCAGACTAACAGGAAAATAACGTGACAGGATACAAACACCAAAACCTACTGAAAGTACTTACAACTTCAGAGAACACAATACATTGCAAAACTAGAAGATATCAGAGAGCATGACAAGTCTAACTGGGACCCAAAGGACCCCTACTAAAGCACAAGAACGGTGGTATATACATACCATAATGCAAGGAAGGAAATGGCAATCAATAGAAGCTATGCGAACCAGGAAGCCCAATTCCCACACCCGTACCTCCACCAGCGAAATGTCAGCACTTTGGCATAAGGGTTGCTAATCTTATCTCGCACTTAAACTCAGATATTTGGCAGTGATTTTATTGGACTAGTCACAGGACAGGTGGTTAAACAGGTATTTGTAGATAAGCGTAAAGGGAATTGCACACAAAGATCCAACCCACCACAGAACTAGCAATAACCTAGTTTACTGAGGTTATTGTCCGTTAATCTCCACAATATTTGTCATATGCAGTTGTATGGATATAAGCATTGGTAGCCATGTCGAATTGAAAAGAAAAAGAAAAAAAAACCCAAAGACTATCCCAGAGTCTAACGCAGAAACGCTCTGGTACTGTCTAACGTTTAACATGCAAAAAGCAAAATCTGGGTTTCAGATTTTAGCCTTGATTTCACATGCAAATGTGATAGATGTCAGGGGGTCGGACATTTTTCGATACATCTCTCCCCATCACCGCACACTTTCTAACCTTCCCGTCCCTTTAAAAGATATGGGGCAATAACGGCAGATGAAGCGTGCAACCACTATCCCTCAGTGCCTTAAACAGCGTAAATGTCAAAGGCTTACCACGTATTCCATGGGGCAACACGCTCTGTGTGCGTCTGCAACCCTAAAAACAGCAGAACGGGCATCAGAACGTGGAGGCGCTGCGTTCTGGAGGGCACGGGGGTCCGGACTGAGGCTGACACCGCTGACTTCGCCCAAGGTAGGGAGACAGTCTGGGGCCGTCGTGCTCAGACATACGCCGTGGAATGAGAGGAATTGCCAAGAGACTGAGGATTCTGCGTGTCTCAGCTTGACCTCCTCGAATGCCACAGACCCACACCCTCAACACTGAACCATGGTTTCTACTGTGCCCACTGCCGCTACAATAGGCTGGCTGGGGAGAGGCATCCCAAGCCCACAGTGATTTGATAAAACGCTAGTCGACTGCTGAAACAGGCGGAGACCAAATCAAAGCTTTGACAACCCGCTAATCGCATTAATATTGTACTTAATGGCAGTATTTTCTTTCTTTTTTTGGTAAGCATCTTATTTTTTCTACTGATAAAAAAGAAAAAGCTATAAAATACATGTTAACACATGTTAAGTGTGACCCCAAAGTTTTGATTTTGTCACAGCGATAGATCTGGATCATAGAATTTTACATCACACCCCCCGCCCACCTCTCTCCCTTAAAAGACACAGATTAAACAACGAAGGCCAGAAGAGGCAATACACCTGACTTGAATTAGAACGCCAGTTCTTGGGTCTTCGGCGAAAAGCAATATTATCCATGAATATTAAAGACAGATCCATTATTTTTTTACTATGCCGTTTTGTCCGTCGTCTTCTTCAAAACAGTTATCTTACCAAGCCATCAGTTGTCTCACGCAGAGATCTTATTTTCTCAAATAATATTCCAAGTAGCATTTTAACTCCAAGAACTTGGTTGCTGTAGTGGTTAAGAAAAAACAACACTGACTTCGAAATAAAGAATTTTCTAAACGTTATTGGGTTCTTAAAGAACATGATGGTAAATGCACCTTTAAGATGAGTGGCAATGCCTCCTTACATTCTCTTCAAGCAGCTAAATAATTCTGAGCTGCCGAGGCCAAGCTCTCTGAATTAAATCTTCATTTTTATTTTTCTATACAACTTCCCAGTTTCAATCTCAATTTGCAATTCCAAACCCATAAGCTGAAATTCCAGTACGAGTTCTATTTCCAATGCACGATAGACTCAAATTGTGCAGGTAAGCATTCAACATTTAATTTGATTTGTAATTTGTTTTATAAAAAACATTCATAACACAGAAGTACTGATTCGCTCAGAGGATAAAAGTGCAGGACGTATATATAAACCTGTATATTTATAAACCCCAATATACTTTTGTTACAAGAAATAACTGGAAAAATACTACAAATAAGTAACACTACTAATGTAATATCTTTAAACACCACATTGTCAGCTAAAACCATATGAACGCAAGTTTGTCACGATTTGACATTTTAATACAGACTTTGTATTCAAACATTTTGGCAACATGTAATCATAATAAGCTCTTCAAATTTCAATGCACTTTAATTACACCTCTTTGGATTGAACACCTTGCCAGCCACAAGGCAAAGTCTCTCTGCAGGTGCCAGAGCTCGAATCGAAAAACCGATTTCCTCCTACTATATCCATGGTTTGGTGTCCACTGGCACAGCAAGCTGGCATACACAATCATTTCAACAGAATCGGGTAGGTCTGTGGCTGCTGTAGATGATCACGGGATAGAATTACCTTTTCAGGCAACAGTTCCCTGAGGCGCTTTCACTATTCATTCATGCACCCCAACACAGTACAATAGATCTGATAAAAATAGGCCCGGGGCAAGAGTCATCAGAAAAGAGTCCTCCAACTTGACCTGGTAAAGACCTGGTAAAGACCTGGTAAAGACCTGGTAAAGACTGTGTGGACACCACATTTTAGGTGGCCTTGGTTTGAGTCATGACGTGACGAAACGTGACATCTGGCAGCGACTATCTGATCCCTCTGCTATTCACCAATGGCCTCCTCAAAGGGCTTCGGTTTCTAAATACTACTTTAAGCTTATAAAAGCTGACATTTACTCCAAAGAACAAGCATTTATACTCGTGTGGGTTTCCGCATACACTTACCTGCAGCTGCAACGAGACGTGGTGGTCAAGGTTCAGAGCACTGTTGCGTGTGAACAGCAATCACGGATATCACAGATGGTAGAGGTTCACCCGCAAACTGCATAACTTGTGTCTATTCAAAAACACAGGCTGGTGGAACCTCAACGGTGTCATTGTCTTTTATTACATTTGCGGCCATTACTGACTATAAGCATGCTTCAGGCTACAGCTTTATTTCCCCCCTACAAAACTGGTCTCAGCGGTACTTTCACATTTACCTGATTACATCACCATTTGCACGTAAAAAAAAAAAAACGCGCCAAACCTCCCCTTGCCTTCTTTCTTTCTTCGAAATCAGCAGCCTTTGTATCCAGAAGTGGGTGTGGCCAGGTGTAGGTATGGGACATATGTGGGTTTCAGTGCGAACCCCCGCATTAGCAAGGCTTAAGGCAGTACCTGAATGGAGGCGTGAGCGCCACACAGTACTCAGAGATTTGCAGGATAGACATCCTCTTGGCGGCATAGGTCAGCTTTAGTTTGCAGTGCCCTTTTAGGCTCTGGGTGGCTTTTTATTTGCATCACGTTGCAGAGCCTTTGCCATTTACAAAAAAAGGCTTTATAGGACAAAGCCACTCCGAGGCATGATAGACAAACTGAAACAGGCAGAGGCTTCTGCTCGGTGTGTTTTCCCAAAATCCAGTCCACACTAAGGCCACCATTTTGTGAAAGAAGAAAACCCTAGTCAAATCTTTTCCCTTACATATCTCCAACACAAAGAGGTGCATGCCCCAGGCTGGATCAGATTATTAAATGAGGAATACTACAGCTGGAACATTTCATCATCATACTGCCAAGGTTTGGATTTCTAATAGCCATGCTGTATTCAATGATGCATTCGTTCAATTCAGCGATTTCTGAAATGATTGTAACTGAATGACAATTAGATGCATTTAATAAATTCTGATTTAACATCCACGACTCCTACTAAGAAAAGATTACTCCTGGATGGTTCTTCACTATAAGCACTGGGTTGTTGAAGTGGTGTCCCGATTTCATCTATTGACTTTAGGTATGAACCCAAGCTTACACGAAGGCCATAGATTGAGCCCAACCTTACTGTGAAAATTAAAAATCCATACAATATGAATTAGACTTGTTAAGATTTATTGGATTCAAGCATTTGGCACTCTTGCTGCCGTGGTTTGACAATGGTAGTTTGTCAGCAGGGATGACTTAAACTGAAATTTCAGTTCAGTAAATAGATTTACAATAGTGAATTCGAGGCAGAGTTCAATAAACAGACTTTTCTGTCCGCATGTGCATTATAGGCTAGAATTCAGCAGAATCAACTCAATTGTTACAAACTTGTAAAAAAAATTTAATATGCAACTTAAGTTATTAAATACTGTAAACATGCACCAGGACCACAATTTCTCACCTTTAAAAATAAACACACACATATATATATATACATATATATATAAAAACTTCCGATTTGTCGTTTTAATCTAATTTCTCCACCCTGACCGCTGAAGTTTAATTAGGTTCATAAAGACCAACTGCTAGAGTGCAACCATGTGAGTTTTCTATTTTGGGTTTCTCTCCCTGTGCAACAGCCCCTCCCTCTATTTTGCCTTTCTCTTCCATGCTCACCCACACAGAGCCTCAAACACGCAGTCGTTAGCCCCTCCCCTTTCTCACTATTGGACTATTAAAGTGTCATTCTCTCCCAGTTCTAAAGTACACACAAGCCTTCACTCACCACTCCCGCAGCTGTGCTCTACAGAACCCAAATGTTCACTTATAATACGTTTCAATAGTCTCAACTCAAGGTCACTCCAATGCCAAGTAGAGCGCTTAGATGACATGATGACAATAAATGATTTAACTGCAAAAACTTCTGAAAGGATTCCCAACTGTGGGAAATTCTTGACATATGAACGCTCCTTCTGACATTCCACTCGACTAATCACCCTGGAGCTTCAAAATGTAAATATTGTCACAATTGAAAACCCAAGGAATCAAAAAAAAAAAAAAACACTGATAAAAAGTTAGAGTAAATGCAAACAACCTGCCCTCATTGTAATCCAAACGTCACTCCTGAACAAACCCAAGTCAATTGTCAGTTTCTTTTACGGATCACAAGTGAGCCCCTCATCTTGACAAGGATGCCATTGACAGGACTCTCATTTAACTGTGGTAAATGAACCAAGCTAGTTTAATGCTTTAATCTAACCCAGCCCAGGAGATCTTTGGCTTGTGACACCAACACCATCTGCAGGACCTCACAAGAGGCTGCAGAACCGATAAGGACCCTTAACCTTAACCCTAACCAACATTTTCTCTTAACGATGAAGACAAAAAACATTTGCATGACATTTGATTCAAGGACTGCTGCTGAATAAACCAAAGCAAAGTATTATGCAGTGTGTAACGTCGATGACAAGCCTGTGGGAAACCACCCGCTGGAGGCTGAGCAGAGAGTTTTTGTGTCTTGCACAAATCAATGACAGCAGAGAATGTAAAGCACGCATTACGGCGTATTTTTCTACGCACAGAACGCCACTGGATAATCAATCAAGGGTATTACAGTGTAGGGTATTACAGTGTAGGGTATTACTCAGCACAGTGCAGTGGCGCAGCAACTTGGCACTGGGATGGCATTTTGGGTGGTTAGCACATGCGTTACGTGCAGCACAGAGGAACACTGAGGCAAGGTCAGAGCAGGAAACATCCACTGTTGAGTAAGTAGCGACAGAAGAGTCGACCACAGGCAGAATGAGAGGCTCAGATAAGAGTGGGTGACAGTGAGACTGAACTGCCTTTGTAACCATCACATGAAGCACCAGAGACAAAAACCAACTTCTACTGCAACACAACTTCACTGGAACCCACACCTAGAGCTGCTGGCATAAAAAGCCATTCGATGAGGGAATCAAGAGCCCAGATGGATTGACAACGTTATAGAAAACTACACCATTACCATTACAGATTCCACAATGACCTAATCAGGGCCAGAGAAAACCTACACGTTAACAGACAAATAAAGTGCCGTTTCTGGCCTAATCTTCAGCTTTTCCGAACAGTCAAAAAAAAAAAAAGCCTCCACCAGAGCCAGGTTTGTCAGGGTCTGACTCCAACTTTGGTTCTTAATAATCACAAACTGCAGAGAATGTCAGTGATGGCAGCCTTCAAAGTCTCAATCAGAAGTAATCTGTAATTGAACCATGTGGTCAAGCCAGATTACCGACATAGTAGACAGCCAGTCATATATGGGACAGCTACAGGAGTAGTCTGCTGTCAGCTGACGTCCTCCTAGTGCTACACTTGTCACTCTATTGCCTGGACTGAATCTGATATACTGGCATTGCTGGCTCAACTAAGGCCAGTGTTTGTTGGTACGGCCCACTTTTCACAATGACACCAATGTTGTTCCACCTGTCACTGTTACTGTTACTAACAGTTAAACAGCTCCGGAATCTGCCAACTTCACTAAATAATTACAATGATTATTCTGCATTTTTCTACTTGCCATGAAGTCAAAAATAAAAAGGTTGCAAATAAATAGTCCATTTTAAAATGTACTTTATGACATACAGTGCCTTTGGCAGTCTATTGGCTGACGTTAGGTTACAGTAGAAGCACATTAGAATAAACTAAAAAATAAAAGTATAGCCAGTGTCCTCCATTATTCAAAACTAAAACCTTCAAAGATGAAGTTATCCAGCCTAATAGCCGTGTAACATTTCAACAATATTAAAGAACAGCAGAAGTGATACCACAGCTTGGCCAAGTCGGTTTCCAAATTAAGTAAATAAACATTCCTGCTCTACCACATTACTGTTGCCATTACTTTAGTAATAGACACTACTGTAAATAAATGTTTACATGCCAAATTCTATGAAGGGATATAGAGCAAATTTAAACCAAATTAATCTCATAATTGGAACAAAAACCAGGTTTAAACTGACAGGCTTATTGCGGCCAAAATATAATTTACTTTGACAATAGTTGCATATATAACGGCCAGGGTAGTTGAATGAGGGTGCGTTACACATGCTACTAACTTGATTACTACTATTGCTATCGTGTACAGCATTGATACCATGCACTAGTATGCATGAATAACTACTAACTGGATTTCATTTTCTTGGTCACAGTGACCATTTTTTGGTCATAAGATTGAGTCGGCAAAATTTGTGATTTATGAACAATGGTTGAAACTTTAGGAGTTAATATATATCAGTCAACCTTGCAATATAATTAATAAAAATTTCTTGCATTAAATTAATATTTCACAAATAATTTTGTAGTATTATATCAGTCATTACATAATAAGCCACTCGATACAGTAAATCGTCACAAGCCATGCGATGACACTATATCGTAACTGCGTAAAGTAAACCGAAAGACACCTGTGGATTTACAATACTTTTTAAACACTTAAGCATGGTTCTGAGCATGATGTGGTGGGGTAACCTCTAAAATTAAGACACAAAATGTAATACTAGAAGCTTTCTAAGACAACTCAAAATCCTACTAGGGTTAAATTGTATCAACATATTAATACGCAATCTACTTTTTTTACGATTTACAACAAAAAAAACGCAGTCGACAGCGAGTGGAAATGTATTACCCCCCACGTTACAAATCGCTGCATCGAAATGTATTTAGTCACTACGTAAAGTGAAAAGATTAAGATACGTGGTTAAACTTACCAGCTCTATGCTTCTAAAACTTGCCCACGAATTTTTCGTATTTCCTTTGACTCTCGCCTTCTGAAGTTAAACCAAGCGAGTTTGATAAACTTAGACAAAGTCGGAAATAATTAGCGTACTGGCACTACTCTTCTAAGCTTAAAGTGAGGGGGTGTCCAAAACTTTTCTTCTCTCCTCTCCTTTCCTTTCCCTTCCCTTCCTTTCCTCTCCTCTGCTTTTCTTCCTCTTCACTCTACTCCGCCTCCTCCAACCACCATCGGTTAAAAGCCACTTCCGTGAACAAATAGCGACGTCAGAAGGCTTGGCGTCCGCACCTGGATAGCAAACGTACAGTATTAATTCTGCCTTTCTGATTGTTTTTGGCACGAGAGGGGAAAAAAAGCTGTCAGTTATTCAGTTCATACCACTGATGTGTGTGTTGTATTTCTTGTAAGTTATCTGTCATCTTATTGGGCGGTTTCTGTCTCAGTTACAATCATGCCAACGTCACGATTTCAAATATTAACTAACAAAAATATTCAGGTAGTGTTTTAATAAACTGAGATCACTAATGAGTTTAGAGGGCAGGTTACAAGAGGTCATTTTGTGGAGAATCATTCGCAGTATTGTGAGGCAAAACTGTAAAACATTACTTGGTGTGTCCAATAAATAAAGCGCAAAAGAGTGTGAAATACGACGGCACGACCAGAGACGTCAACATATTAATCATAGCCAGTTAGCCACCACCAGAACTCCACAACTGAGTGTTGACTTGACCTTTCATACTCTGTTTTGTCACATGACAGAAGCGGGCTGGTTTAGAATGATCAAGTCTTGCTATTTTGCTACCTTAGCTGCCTGTATTCCAAAAGCAAACTACAATAGTTAGAGTAAAAAGTGAGCTTTTTCAGTGTGTCAGGTCTCTATTAAAAGTTTAATAGAGAAATTAAATATATGTTATTATTAATTACTGTAAGAAGAACAAACGTGTAGGTAGATGGCCAGATGTTTTTGAATTTTTGAATTGCTTCCCATTAACTGACTAGGCCTGTATAAATTAACACAAATTTACAAGTTACAAGTGCGGACAACTAAACAAGTGAGTACAATCATAAGAAATATTCCAGTAGTTTTTTTTTGTCTGTACTTTGCTGTGAAACTATCAGCTGGTTTTTACATTTGTAAGTTGTTAACATTTTGACAGTTACTTATTACTTATTAATGCTATGTGTGTGCAATGGTAACATTTTTTATTGAAAAAAGCATTCTGCATATATATTCTGTGTATATGTGGCATGAACATGCTATTATTAATAATGTTCTCGTGATGTAAAAATAAAAATGTATTTTAAGAATTTTCCTAGTACAATAAGGTTAAACTGGATAACAATATATGTTTAAAGCATCTGAACTGCAATAGAGCAATAATTATATGGATCCTACCAGAGAATGATAACGTCCGCGATACAGGAGTGGAGTTGCTTTACAAATATGTGAATTTATGTATTGCTGGAATCTGTATACATTTTTTTTTTCAATGAACTGGATTATGCTTGGAGCACAAGCAGGGAGTCCCGCCGGCAGAAAAACCCAGTAGTAAAACCAGGACCACCTGATGGATTATATCGTCTGTATTCTTGCATTCATATGCAGTTAATAAATAAGTGTTACATTATACAGCAGACTCTCAGGAAAGGTCAGTGCTGAGTGACTCAGGCGTCTCTCCCATATCCTGAAACAACACACTGCTAGATTTTTCTTGTTTTCTGCCACTTTGCTAAGTCCTTCCTCTCATTCATTGTAAAGTCCCACATCCTTTTGTTTACTGGACCTTAACCTTTCGCCGTCTGTTAGTGATAAACAGAGATAAACAAAGACTGAGATGCAGTGAGAACCTTGGAGCTGTCCAAGATGGATTTAGACAGAGAATTCTTATTTGAAGGATTTACCGTATGTTCCTTGACAGGTAAATGAACACAGGTATGGTTTAGGCCTTGTTGGTAAAGGAGTCGAGTCCTATGAAGCTCCATAGACTCCCTCCAAGTCCTGCTACCTGCAATCTGTATCATTGCATTCATAGCGACTTGACTGAGGCACTTGGATGGTGTAGTACTTGTGTTTGAACTTCAGTCATCCTCCTTATGGGCAAAATGATTTGGGTTGTATCTCATTGTTAAATAGCTTAGCACTCATCCTGATCCTAGTGGATGTCATTTAGTACATTTAACACATTCTGATCACTCCTGTCAGTACTGGTATTTCCGCAGAGTGCTGATACAGATGTAAATGTCAATGCACTTCAGGGGAAATATTTCAAGGGAAAATATGCCTGTTCATGTATATTGTAAACTACCCATTTTACTCTTTAATCGGTTAGCTGTTGGACACCATCCCTTCCCTACAAGAGAAACGGGGTTCTACGGTCATTGCACATAAAAGGCTTCCTTACAAGCAAGTAAAAGTAAAAATGTCTGCCAAGTATTAACTATGATAATCATGTTGACAACATTTCACATTTGTAAGAGTGACTTGCAAGTGTATATAAAAAAAACTACAGTTGTACTATTTTAGCTAGGAATCAAAACGACAACAGAGAGTGACAGTGTACTGTATAGTATAGTACCGAGATGTTTAGGAGCTTATCTAGGAGCTGAGGTCCCATTTGAACAGCAGTTAGCGAAAAATAGGGGCAACGCAGAGTGCTTTTGAAGTTACACGCAACGACTTCCTTCTAAAACGTCTTAACGTCACGACGATTGTATATTCAATGAAAAATAACTTAATGTAATTCTGATAACACGAATTACTAGTTATGGTTATTATTAACGACAGGTTTTAGAATCTTAAAATAATGTAATTTGTAACGAGTAATTCGTGTTATAAAACGTGATGCATCACAGTATTTAGGAGTTGGCTTTGTAAAAAGTAAACCTTTTTTTGTTTGTTTTTGTTTGTTTCGTGTTGTTAATCTTCTGATGTATGCACATGAGCGTTGACCAAGGAACAGTGAATTGATTAAACAATCACTTAGAGATGTGCTTCATGTGAAACATTTAATTGTGGATACACACATAGCTAGAGTTTTTTAAAATCACGTAAAATTCCCAAGTGTGTAGTTTGTTAAGCCTTTATTCCCCTATCGTAAATTAGTTTACTTACGAACTCCCGCTAGAGTGCTCCTGCGCGTGCGCTTTCAAAAGCTCTTCCCATAGGCATACACTTTTTCTTCAAAACCACGCCACGTCGTCATCCGCTAAATAATTAATATAATTATTTAGAACGCATTATGATATTTTTTCTTTTACAAATATAGCACCCAAAGACATTTTCATGTCATTTCTTATAAAAATATGTCAGTATTTTACCCAATGACTCCCATTCTGTAAACACTTTCCCTGGTGAGTTTTTTTATTTATTTTTTATTCATTGCTTCGCTAGGCCACCGGTTTTGCGTCGCCCTAAACACGCACCGTGTACTATTTCCATCCGCCATTGAAGACCCTCTGCTATTACTCCGCCTCCCGAAAAATTCATTGGTTGTAACCGTATTTGTTCGTCTGTAATTGGTCATTTTTGTCACCTGCTGCATGAGGGACGGCGAGTATTTCTGGTTTCAGCCGGGCACACCGGATTGAATAGGTAAATAAGTCATTTGTAGTTGAAGTTCATTTTTACCTTGGATATGTCTATCTTACTGTCTACTTTAGAAGTACGATTGCAATTTGTATTTTCGTAATGTCCTTTGTTGTTTGTCTGAAACCGCGGCTTGCCAGTTGAGCTAGGTGGCTATAACGTTACCTTAGTGACGTTGAAGTCATAGCTTCTTTACCCTTGTGAAGTTATCCAAACATCATTATTCTTATTTAATTTCTTGCGTGTTTATTTACTTTAGCGAAGAAGTGAAACCGTTTAGTGAAATCGTTACTTAAACACAGATTAAACCAATTAAAACTATTGTCTAGTAACTAATATATGAATAACAAGTATAACGCCAATATGTAGCTGATCGATGCCACCAGCACTCATTAAAATAGGATTCAATTGAACAAAATTTTCAGGCCGTCGAGGAAATGTAATGTTACTTAGCTTTATTCTTTGTTAAAACCCAATAATGTATTATTTTAAATTGTAGGCCTATACAATTCACGTTAGACACTGAAGTAAATACACTGATTTCAAATATTCCTCTCCTTTTCTTTTTTAGGAAATGGATCTTGCCGCTTGTTTTATTAAGTCCTGCAAGTGACTGTCTGCCTTAGTTTTTCTGCCAGTTGGCCTGTCTGTTATTGTCTTTCCTTAGTCTCTGCCTCATTGTTACTTCGCCATTCTCTGCCGGACACGCTGTGGTCTTCCTTCCTATCCAATCATTTAGCCTGAATGTTACAGTCCCTGCCTAGACTGTGCAGAGCTGCAGAACGTGTCAGGCGATTGGGAGCCCATGTTACTGCCATGTCCCAAAACCACCAGAGCTGCAATACATCCTCCCACACTGAGGGGGACACTGTCACCGCTGCAGTCGTCATAATTGGGGATGAGATACTCAAGGTCAGTAGGAAAGGTCAAGCACTTGGTGGGAAGCTTATTGCTGTATCCTTCATAGCAGCAAAACTAGTACAAAAATAGTTTAGCACAGTAGAACCAAACTTTTCACTGTTCTCTAGGTTCCTGGGCCAGAAAGTTCTTATCTTCTGTACGGACTATTCAAGGTCCAAATTAGAGCTTAAGATGCCTGGTTTGGGTGCCATCGACTCTGTGCTTTTAGACCTGCCACACTTGGGGTTTAGGCTAAACTATTTCTTGACTGAAACCATTGCATCTACACTATAATTATTGTTCTAGTTGATTTATATTGGTTAATGATGATTGATGATTGATATTTTGCTAAGGTTATAGTAATATGCCACTATGACCTTCAATTTGGCTTACAGTATCTTAGTCATACAGTCACATTTTAAAAGCCTCCTCCCTCTTATTCAGGGTCACACCCAGGACACCAACAGTGCCTTTCTCTGCAGGGCTCTGCGTAAACTCGGGGTGTGTGTGAAGCGCATCACCGTGATTCCCGACCAGCAGGATGTCATCGCCAAGGAAGTGGCCCTCCTCTCCCCTCTCTTCACCCACGTCATCACCTCTGGCGGCATCGGCCCCACTCACGATGACGTCACCTTTGAGAGCGTGGCGCTGGCTTTTGGGGAGAAGTTGCACCTGCACCCGGAACTGGCCCGGCTGGTGGAGGAGTTCTTTGGGACGGTGGATCCGGGAAGCGCCGCCATGAAGCTGGCGCTGGTGCCGGAAACCTCAAAGCTGAACTACGGAATTGACTCGCAGACCGGGCAGCCCCTCCGGTACCCCCTAGTGAGCGTGCGCAACGTCTACATATTTCCCGGGATCCCCTCACTGCTGGAGCGGGCCTTCAGTGGACTCAAGCACCTCTTTTCCGGGTCGGGCACCACCTTCCACACCCGGGAGGTGTTCGTGGACGCGGACGAGACGGAGATTGCACCGGTCCTGACCCGGCTCCAGGAGGTGTGGGGGAAGAGGGTGTCTCTCGGCTCGTACCCGGATTGGCTGAGCAACTACCACCGGGTGCGCTTGGTCCTCGACTCTGACAGCTTGGAGGAGGTGGAGCTGGCATGCGGCCAGCTGGTGGAGGAGCTACCCAGCGGAAGCGTAGTGCCGCTGGTGACCGACCCCATCTCTCTCGCCACAGCGGAGGTGTACGCGTTGGCCAACAGCGGTGAGAGAGGGGGGCCGGATTTGGGGGAAGAGAGCCAATATAGAAAAAGAACCCGTGAGAGGAAGGGAAAGTGCGAGAGTTTAAAGGTAAAATGTACAGCAAGCGAGAGAAGGCACGGAGGTTTTACTGGGGAAATGTTTTGTGGAAAGGAATGAGAGTCAATTCAGTCTTAGTTATAATAGTTGCTGTAATGATCGAGATGAGCGATCTAATAAATACTGACTCAGAACCAGGGAGATTAAAATAACTGCGAACATCTGAGGAAAGGCAAAAATAAAAAGTGAGTGTGAAGGTGGAGGGCAAACCTCGAGGGAGGGAGAAAGGAAGGAAGGATAGAGTGAGTGGGAAGAGAAAATGATGGGAAAGGCAGAGAAAAGGAAAAGACGGGCATTATGAGCAGAGGCGGGATCAGAACATTCTCTTTTGTGTTTCCTCAGAGTCGCCGCTGGGACAGAGAGTGACCTCGGCCCTGAAGACCATCGAGACTGCGCTGGACCAGTACTCGGCTGCGGAGATCTGCGTGGCCTTCAACGGCGGAAAGGACTGCACGGCCCTGCTGCATCTGTACTACGCTGCACTGAGGAGGTGAGGGGTGGAGGTGAAGGTGGGGCCTGTGGGCCTATGGGCCGGACCTGTGCGAGCCTGTGTGCTCCTGAGAAACTGTTTGCAAATGTGAACTCAAAAAATGTGATCAACAACTCAAAAAGTTGTCCGTCCCTTACCCACCCCCAGCGAACAAAAAGATCTGCATTCTTTCATTTATGAGAATGAACTCGGTACCGAGTGTAAATATTGCAGTGTGATTAAAGATAAATCCCAATCACTTGTGTACAGGAGGTACCCAGAGGGTAAGGACCGAGTCAAGGCGCTGTACATTCGAATCGTAGCTCCTTTCCCCGAGATGGAGAGATTTCTACAGGACACCACAAAGAGGTAACCCCCCCCCCCATTTCTCTTGTGATCTTTTGGATGTCATATATAATTCAACATATCTGTCATATGTATGACAAACATTCAGAAAGCCAAATGTCCCATTCTAATCCCACAACCTCTCCATTGGTCCGCATTGCCTTTATCCTTTGAACTGTCAAGTGCCCCCTCAGCTGTTCCCTCGGCTGAGCTGGAACATTTGCTGTTCTTCAGCTCTCTATTTATCCAGGGCAGATAAATGGCAGCGGCAGGTGTGTGAAGGTTGGATATGTAAGGGATTATTGTACTCCTCAGCAGGGCCTGCCACCCCAGGTAGAGGGATTATTCTGTCTTTTTATCCCTTAACACACATTTCCTAGTGTCACCGTCCCTCTGTCACCTCCCGTGGAATAAAGAGCTGGAGGTGGAGTAGATGGGTAACTGGGAGATGGTTTAATCGCGGTGCTGAATCACAGCGAGGTTTACCGGCGGTATTTAAAGATGTGTGGAATGTCGAGCGGTGGTTGACGGCACCTACTACCCGCCCCCCCCTCCTTGCTGGGAGGGTTCAGCACGGCTCTTCTCCTTTGTAAACGGGTGGGATTGGGAGCTGTAACCCTGGAGGGGACGTTGTTCCTCAGCACTGCTGCGTCACATGACGGGACCTTTACTGACATGGCTGCGGTTGTGGGCTGTGTGCTGAAGAGGGTAATGTTCAACAGCTGGGACAGTATTTCAGCGTGGCTTTCCCCCCTCCTCCGTAGGTATGACTTGGAGCTGTTTTCAGTGGAGGGCAGCATCAGACAGGCACTGATCGAGGTCCAAGAGCGGAGGCCCGAGCTGCGAGCGGTGCTGATGGGGACGCGTCACAGCGATCCATACTCGCTTACCCTTACCCCGCTCTGCCCCACCGACCCCGGCTGGCCCGACTACATGAGAGTCAACCCCCTGTTGGTGAGCGCGCGCACATTACCGCTGAGACGGGCAGTGCTGCTTTTTATTGCCCAACAGCAGTTGTTATAGGGCTGATCGTTATAGATTCCAAAAATACACTCATGTCTGCTGGGCCCACAAAATGGCGGCAGCTCATTTATTTTTTTTGGAACCCAGTAATTGGCCAACTGTCAGTTATGGTTTGATACACAGCTGGGTTTCTTCCGGGAGAAACCTATTTCTACTAGAATGACGGAATAAACCTGTTTTTTTTGCCCCCCGCCCTAAGAAAATGGAAGACAATCTGGACAAAACCTTGACCCATTACCATTTTAAAGATATTAGCGTTGAAAGCCAATATTGACTGTGTTAACTATAAAACGAGCAAGAATAAAAGATTTCTGGCGAAATAGTTTCTTCCAGTACCTGCATTTTCCTGGTCATCACCTTAAATAAAATGAAGGTTAGGTAGTGCTGAATGTGACATTCGCTAAGGATCTACTTGATATTATTTGTAATGCTTTTGTATTGCAAACTGTATTTTGCTTACATTACATTTTTGTCTAAAGAAGTATTATGAAGCGTAGTATTTCATAGACCCCTCTGAAACGCCTATAGTGCTAACCTCACCATAACTGTAAAATGGGGGGGGGGGGGATGGTATATCATCCAGGATGGTATAAACAGTTTTTTTTTTACTTCGAGGGGGGAAAAAAACATCTATTGGGAGAAACTGCCGACCCTGGTTTGGTATGACTAATGGTGAAGATTATAAAAAGAACATATATTTAATTGCCACAACCCCCTGAGACTGATTTCAAATGACACTCAAAACTGTTTTAACTGGATAATTTCAACATCAGATAGTGGAGCGGGACTTCTATTGCCCTTGTGCTTGGCTCTATGCCTTTGAGAAGCTCTTCCATTTGTTTTGGTTTATTGCCAATATGCTTCTTAGACCCCATTCACAAGGTTTTCTTCCCCCTGTCTTCCAGGACTGGACATATCATGACATCTGGTCATTCCTGAGGACCCTGTACATCCCTTACTGTATTCTGTATGACAAAGGGTGAGAAGGCTGCACGTTCTCACTTTACCCACCATCTGTTTCTGGATCGCCCTTGTCGCTGCCTTTTTTGTCCGATGGTCTCCTCTCTTAACATTCTGCGCCTTTA
The DNA here is from genome assembly GCA_025775065.1 of Hiodon alosoides. NCBI lineage: Eukaryota > Metazoa > Chordata > Actinopteri > Hiodontiformes > Hiodontidae > Hiodon > Hiodon alosoides. The sequence goes on along the minus strand of JAOYSI010047787.1, from coordinate 9,451 downwards.
TCAGGATATCTTCCTGCACTTTCCTCTGACACCTGCCTGTAAGGGTTAGGCTCTGACTTTGACTGTCTGTCTCTGCAGTTACACATCATTGGGCAGCATGGACAACACCACCAGAAATCCTGCACTGCAAGTGGTTGACGAAAGGGGCGTGACCCGCTACAAGCCCGCCCACCATCTTGAGAACGCTGAAGAGGAACGCAACTCTAGGGCGTGACGTCGTCGTCGCCACATCAGTAAATGGTCGGAGTAGTGGCGCACTGGCGTATCTGTGTATGTGAGAGAAGAACAGTACAGCGGTACTCAAAGGCTGCGGATCCATGTCCGTGATTTTTGTAGCTGAGAGTTAGCAACATTTGCAATAAACCACAAACTCAAGGCCAGTTTCTTGTCTGTAAATGATTTATAAGTGTTTGCATGCTGCGGGGATGGGAGCTGACCTGCCATTGCGCAACGGTTTGAGTCACTCCGGGTTTTCACTCCCTGAAGGCCTCTGTACAGAAGGGTCCACACAGAGCTGGGTATGACTCACTACCATGTTTTAAATGAGGCTGCAGACAGGGGAGTTAGATAACATAGTCCATGTTCTTCCTTTCCACTGCTTCAACGCTGTTGGTGCCCAGTCTTCCATATATGGTAAAACCCAAAGCAGATCACATTCATCATAATTCACAGAGTCTTATTGCCATTCCTATATAAAAAAAAAAAAAAACGCCTTGGTTCCTGGTTTAAAGTGTTAAGGTCCGTCAATACTCAAAATATTTATTATATGTAACATATTTATAACCCAATAAAAAGTATTGAGATATGGTAATGACCAGTGGTGTTGCCCATTTTTAAGAATGGAAAGTGAACTAATAAACCCTGTGATCAGATGAAGTTATTGTTTATCTAGAGAGAAGAATTTTGGATGAAAGAAATTACTCTAATGTGCTACAGAGAGATAAAATAAAATGTATCGGATAATCTTGAACTCCTCTATGTTCTATGTGAAGAAAGTCTAATGATGAAGTATGTCCAACTGATTCCTAGATTTGTTTCCCTTGGAAAGTTGACAGCGTGATCTGTGTTTAATACAACATTATAGCCTATACGTTGTGTGGTTTGAGTAAAAATTTATGTTTAACGTCGTCTTAATTGGGTTTTCAGTAAAACGTTCGAAAAGATAGACACTTATGTATACAATAGCAGAAATAAATTCAGTACAGTTCTTTCCTTTCACAATTTTCATCGAGTATTTTGGTTAATAAATTGTACAGCCTAAAACTAAAAATACTAAAGGCTTATTCTGTCTGTGTCCTTTTATTCATTAAGGCTAAAAAAGCCTTACGTAATAGACTGATCGTTTTGAAATTCTAAACCAATCAATCGATTAATACATTATACGATTTAGGTCAAGTCTATATCTTCGTTTTCTTTGTATTTGATTAAAGTGCTTCAAACAGCAACGGTCTTATTTTCAACGTTATTTGTAATTTCTTTCAATGAGCACTAATCAATTCCCTTTAACGAAAAGCAAAACGATTCCCATTATTCGTGTAGTACAGAAGTTCCTCAGACAGGAGCAGCCAACAACCCGCCTTCAGCGCTGCAATTATAAAACTTGTTTGTGTAAAAATAAAATAAAATAAATCCAGTGGCCCTTTGCATTCAACGATATACCACCACTCAGTGGCAGTGGGTCTCACCAGTTATATATGTGTATCGCTTAACTACTACGACAAATGAGCTTTCAATACAGAAAAGACAAATTGAACGGATTGAACAGCCTTTAACCACTTTTTTTTTATAGGCCAAATGGTTGCATTGCAGTTCCCATTTCTGACCTCACGGGTGCGGTGTATTCCCGTTTTACACAGCGTCATGATTACAATAAATTACTTCGCCTGTTTTCAGGCTAGATTTAATCCCGTACAATCGATCGCTTCTCTCCGCCTGGAAATTAGTCAACGCTCTGGCAACAAGGATCGATGCAGGGCAATCTAATAAAGCGACCCGTTTACGACTACGCCCCGGGATGCACCGACTGTTACACCTCCAATTACAACCCCTCCCTTTCAATATTTTGCTCTCAATTCCCTCTGGGTCACCTGCATTTTTATTCGTAGCCAGATTAATGATTACAACTACAGTAACAACGAAAGTGATACAAAACATTAACTATGAGACATGTACTACACCAATAGGCTCAGCTGTATTATGTTGAACCTGTGATTCAATAAAAATACTTTTACACTGGAACCTGGGACCTTCAAAATGGAACATACATTTCTCGTTTGGTTTTTTAAAAAGAAAACATTTACACTCACAGTCATGACAATGTGCAAAGTCAGCCTCGATGTAATCATTATCCTCCGGTCAGGTTCCCGTCACGTTCGGTTCGCGGTCAGGTTCCCGTCATGTTCGGTTCGCGGTCAGGTTCCACCATCTCTGCTTCACTTCGGTTGGCTCATTGCTTGATTTGGGGAATTCAGCCACCAGCACCACCCAACCATTACACGTGCGCCATCGCAACACCATCGCAACACCAGACACTGTCAAGACCGCATGACAACTAGATGAGCTGGTTAAGAACAGGAGCAAAGTTCTCAGCAGGTCACATTGTTTAGAGGAACACGCTGATGCTTTGTACATTATAAGTATCCAGGGTTTGTGGAGGTTCAGTAACCAGCTCACATTAAATCTGAGTGCTTGCGCCAGACGAGACAAGCACAAATATGAAAAGGCATGTAAGTATTAAAGTGGTTGTAGGCATCTGTCAGTTGTCAGATAAACTTGACAGAATAGTTCTGAAAAGTTTCTAATACCCAGCTGGTTTACATGCTTGTTTACACTCACAGTATACACAGAAAACCTTGTCGTAATCAAGATCTTTACTCCAACAAAGGTCGCAGCAAACAGAGACAGCTGGCATTGTAATTGTCAATAGGATTGTCTACAAAATCTCATTTTTCCCAAGTAGCTCAATGGCAGTGAGCTGTTCTTATCCCTGGAATTCTACGCTGGTGATTTTGACTCTTCAATCTAAAACTGCACTAGCTTTCACTCTCTTCTTCACCTGTCGGTTGTGTATTGGATGTCTTCAACATGTTTGTGTTTGGCAATGAGTACCTTAATATAAGAGCACATCATAATTTTATTGGGCAATTCAGGCAGCAAAACATCATTTGAACACAGAATGTTCTAATAATAGCTGGCCATTGAGGTGTATTTCAGAAGCTAAAACTTAAAATGACATTGTGCCGTGGGGAATGGCAACCAGTGCCAGATTATCATGTCAGGGGCCCCCCAGAAGGCTCGGTGTGCACTCAGGCATTTGGGAAGCCCTATGAACTGGAGTTTGCCAGTTCGAATCCAACTCATGTCATTAGTAGACGGAGAGACTGGGAGAGCAGAGTGGCGGTGCACCATTAGCGACTGCAGGCTAGCAGTGTTCCATCGTGTGGTTGCTGAAACCCCCCCCCCCCCCCCATGCAGGCTGTGAGGCCTGTAGAGTGTAAAAGAGATAGATAGTTCAAAGGTAACTTGGTAACTCATTCTCTCTGTGTGAGGTGGCAGGGGTTGTGGCTACGAGCCGCGAAGCGTTAGTACCATTGGCAGTTCCAAAATAGGGTGAAAATACAAGAAAAGAAGAAAATAAATGCATGCCAAGGTCACAGTTAAGGGCTTTGAATCGCTCATCCCATTTGTGACAGAGAGCCTAGAACAGCAAGAGAAAAAGATAATGCTGTTAATTAAACTGAACAGTTCCACCACCTCTTTTTTATTTATTTTTATAAATGCCCTTTTGTTCAAAATGTAAAATCATGAAATTCGCTATCAAGAATTTTGGCATAAATAAGAAGTATTTTTAAAAATGTATTTAACCTATATCTCCCAGAAACAGGTAAGATTCAGGTATAGGTTAATATAAAAAAAACACCCAAACATAATTCACTAAAACATGACAGGACCTTTTTTTTCATTAATCATGTCCATGCTCTGCCTTATAGGACTCAGGCAGACAATCAGTCACATTTTAAAATTTCAATCCATAAAATATTTGACAATGACAGTAAAAAAGTAGATCATTTGGTGGGACAAAAGTGAAGTAGATCAATTCTTATTTTTAAAAGGGCCCACACTCCAAATGGGAAATGGCCCTCTCCATTTTATCTTTATAAAGGGCAGAAACAAGAAAAGTGAAA